>JAKLMY010000170.1:0-64440 GCA_022814645.1 Ganoderma meredithae
CCCGAAGGTCATGCGATGACGCACCCCGAATGCACGCCGACGAACCCGAATGTATCCTGGTCTACGAAGACCTCGGGGACCTCCGAAGGTGATGACGACTCGCAGCTGGTGGGCTCTTGAGATGGGATGGGGGCGGCGAGGTACGTGAACGCGTCCATAATAGTGTGGTGTGTGATTACGCGTATGGGGAGCCGATGAGGTCGTCTCGAGAGGGTGCGAGGGCTACGTGGGGGCCCAGAAAGAGGAAGAACGACTCAGCTGTTGTGCTGCTGAACGAGGGTCTGTCGGCCTCGCAGTTGGCCTTTATATGTATGCATTGCAGGCAACGTGAGGCATTTGTCGGGGGACTCCAAAGGCAAAGTGACATATCGACAATAACGACATCTCGGTCATCTCAAATCCAAACGTGTCTGCGTGTTGGCCAGCCGCACGCCTGTAATGAGAAGGCTCAAATACCATGTCATCGGTGAGTCTATGTTTCGCAGAGCTCATCAGTATGTGGTAGAGACTATCTTCAGATCTGGACATAGCTATTCAGCCTTGCTCGAATGCATGACGGGGTCGCTACAGTCACTTGTCAACAACAGGCTGGACGTTCGTGGGTCGCGTCATCTCAGTCATTGTCTGGATAACGCACACACCTCTATAATGACACCCTTCGAACAAGCTCCCTGAGTCTCGCTGTATTGTTGCAATGAGAGATTAGGTAGATCTTCTCCTCTTCTGCCGTATTGTCTGAGACATGCGAGCTCTCGGGACCTCATGCTCCAGGAAAACTCAGACGCACCGCAGCATGTCGTCGACCCAAGGGCCCCTGGATGAGTATCATGGATCGATGTACTACGCCGCCATAAAGTTCCGGGTTCCTGAATGGTCGGAGTGGGCACAAATCGTCGGCCCAACTTAGACGATGATGGTCGTCCGGAAGACAAAAGGGAGACGCCCATAAGCCGAACCTTGCTCCCGCTTTCTGGGTGACAGCGCTCGCCGTGCGGATATTGAAAGGTTTCATAGAGACGACGGCGACGATTGTCTGACATTCCCTCCTCCCGCGGTGCTCTTGTGAGCGTTTCACTGTTCAGTCCATTGAAGCTCACTGTGTTCAAGGTCGCCCTCAACGGCGAAGAGTGCAATAATAGGAATATATTACCGACAGCAGATATGCTACGTTCGAGTGGACTAAGAGTCTAACTGTGGATCATAAACACATACAATACAATCGTCGTGGATAATACAGAGAACGAATGCGATACTGTACACTAAGACAGACGAGCGCGGGTGAACGTCGGAACTGTGGGCGCGGACGAGTAGTCTAAACGACACGAAGGGCGAACGTTTGGTAGGATACAAAATGTGGAGCCTGACGATGGTGGGATGTAGACACGGGAGAGAGCACAACTCCGGCGAAAATGTGGCGAGAGACTCGCGGAAAGGAGGTGTTGCTTGGCGTGCCCAGAGGCGAGATGGACCGGGATACGATAAGGTTTTGGGGAGCTGTATTCACGAAAATCCCGGGATTTCGCGTCAGCCTTGAACTATGCATGAGATGTTCGGGCTCACGTACCGCGTCAGTGCTCCCATAGAATGCGCATCGAATGCGCCGTCATGAGATGACGCATCCCGAATGCCAGCCAATGTAGCCGAACGAGTCCCGGTCGACGATTGTTTCGTCGAATTCGGGCGAGGAGGAGGAAGGTGCGCTCTCGGGGGTGGGAGAGGCTATGACGGGAGCGGATATGACGAAGAATGCGTCCATGGCTTGCGTTGATAGTGTGGTGGACGGAGTATGGGGGGTGCGTTGGTGGTGTCGAGTCCGAGGGATATAGACTCCTGATATATACGCAACATCGCTAACTGCGGAGCATGTCAGGATTGGGGGTACGATTGTCGAGCGTCGCTTGCACAATAGCGAGAGAAGCATGTCAGCACGTCGAGCAGGCAGCGAGCCGGATGGAGAGGTCGTCTTGCCTACCCAAGACCTACGAAGTGATAAGCTTCATAATTCAAAGTTCATAGCATATGGAAGAAATCGCTGGTACGGAGCGGTGCTCCCCAACAATACGATCGGCATCCAGGTAATGGAAAGCTCACGACCGAGTCGAGCCCAAACTTACCTACGATCGGCTCGGAGCATACCACACCTCTCTGTATCCGACCGTGTCCCTACCATTCGGCGTACTCAGCGCGTGAGATCGTACGAAGACCGATGCGCGAATTGCACTATTGTCTTGGTCGTCGAGCCCATGACAGAGGCGCGCACGAAAGGAGTATACCTATGAGCATTCGTGCATAGGCGGAGTCAGAAAGCGGACCTCGAACCCAAGACGACATACACCTTGCCTGACATTTCATTTTGTGGGCTCATTTGTGCTCAGGAGAAGGAAGCGAGGCTGGGTACTCGAGACGTCGACCGCGTCGCGGGAGACAAAAGTGTGGGAGACGCCCACAACTCGCGGACGCCTTCTGGTACCTAATCTGGAGCGCTTCCATGGTTCTTTACAGCCTCTGACAGTGCAGAGGCTGCGCCTCGAGAAAGCCAAAGCTTGATGCACTCGGCGACAAAATTAGACTCGACATCGTTCACAAGTTCTCGGGTGTGCGGAGGATCTGAAGCCTCACTCAAATGTCAGACTGGGCCTGGTGGAGCTATGTATTTCGGGAGAATTTACCGAGGTAGATGAACGGCCCTCCGCGTCATCTCACAATCAACCCCGGCCTGATCCTCACAGCATAGCCTTGTTGTCTCCCCCAAGGCGCCGCATACTGTACACCAATATGTCCACACTGTACCCCCGGAACGTCGGCAGGCACAGCACCTAGGTCACATATCCTCCGCCGTCATGGTTTCTCCCTCCCTCCTCCCATTTTCAGGTTCGTCAGCGTCAGCGTCAGCGTCCGGAGAAACAAGCTGCAGCGAGTCGCCCATGGAACCGATCACCCGGTCGAAAAAGATAGTGGACGTGCGCCGGGGGGTGCCCACGATCGTCGTGAGGTCGTCCTCGGTGCGCCACCGCGTCTCCTGCAGGTTCAGCATGAAGCGCCACACGAGGATCGCGTTGATCCTGCAAGTACGTGCGTGAGAGGGGGTTTGGGGCAGGCGGCAGGGAGTCGGAGAGATGGATGGCACGACGTACGGCTCGATGACCTGGATGATGTCGCTCACGTTCCCGTTCCCGACGCCGATGAGCACCTGGCGTGACGGCGAGAACCCGAATCGGAGGGGGTCAGATGCGTGCATAGATCGACAAGGCGAGACTTACAGAGTTGGTCGAGAACGCGAGGTGCATGACATTCATGACCAAGAGAACGCTGCCAGGCTGTTAACAGCCACGCTGGTAACAATCGAGGCGAAAAGACTTACATGAAGTATATCATGCCGTCGCGCAAGAGCAAGACAGACAACGTCATGCGGAGCTTGTGTCCCGCGATGCGCGCGAGCTTGGTCGTCTTGTACGTCGCGAGCCAGGTCACGACGATGACGATGAGGTCCGACGCGATGAGCGACGTCCGGCTGATGATAGTGACTGTACTTCTGTTAGCTCTAGACTGGGGAAGGTCAGAGTGGGGAGGCCGACGTACGGCTGTATGCATGTCAAGAAGTCAGTTCTCTCCCCAACCCCGCGATGACGATGATGGCGACCGACCTAGTAGATAGAGCAGGGGACTCGTCGACGCCCTGGCCACATCCCCATACGGGATCGATCGTGATCGTCGAGTAGCGGAAGTCGGTCTACAATATCTTTCGAGTGACAATTCGCCTTAAACCGAGGTATGGTCACGCTTACGAAGTTAACGCCGACAGGAGCCATAGATAGCAGGAAGACGACGAGTGCGACGAACCAGTTCCTGTTCGTCAAAGCGAAGACACGCAGTGCCGAGAACGCTTCAAGGGGCACATGAGCTGGCGCTGTACATCAAGCCACACTACGAGTGTACACGTACCTCCCCAGGGAACGTAGCACATTATTTCCGCGGCTCGTGTCCCATTGGCCCATTGGCCGCAGCTGTGGCACGAGAGATATCAAAAAGAACGACATCGTGTCCAGCGAGAGTTATACCTCTATCGTCCAAGCTCGGATCAATAGTGTTCGCGAAAGCAAGTAGAGGAACTCACTGAGAGCGTGAATGGCCACAAGTTCCGTAGGAGGGATAGGTTGTAAAATAGAACAAGATAGCGGTTGATGAGGAACAGGACCGACGCGCCAGTAATTTTTCTCCTCCAGAACAGTTCGACCTCAGCGCCGACGGTTATTAGGTACTCGTACACTATCAGAGCTAGACAACGCTCGCTTAACGATGCGGGGATACGAGAACGTGCGTGTGCAGATAGACGAACCAAGGGTGGCAAATCCAGTGTAATTGGCAATCGCCCTGTAGCCCGGAATCAGTGCACCAAATTTGACGAGCAGGAAGCAGAAGGCACTACTTACAATGAATAGTACTCAGAAATCAACTCCTCATTGTCGAGGTCAGCCATCCGGCGAGGACTCTTCGCTCAAGCTAAGAGTGCCAGCGAGATAGCGAATGGTAGTCAAGAAAAGGCGTGGGTCGGGCTTCCGACTGCGACTGCAACTAGATGAATGGCTCGGAGGCGCCATACGTCACGAGCGATTTCATTTTCCAACAGCCCTCTGCCAGAGGTGACACGATCTGGGCAGCAGGCGATTCGCTGATCCGAGCGGCCATAAAGCAGCTGTAACGCGGTCCCGAAGGCATAACGTGATAAATGAAGGAGTAGATTTCATAAGATTTCACATCGTCGCCAGGATCAACCTTCCTGGCAATGTGTCGAACCCTCTGAAACAGCGCTCCGCCGCTTCCTCGGGTGCAAGGGCACGAAAGCAGGAGCGCATGCGCTTCTTGATCACGGCAGTAATGTTCGGTGCGTATCGGACAGGACCGCCAGTACAACGAACCGCGATGGTCACCGTAGGGAGCTGATCGAAGGGTAGGCGGAAGCACTAAAGCAGGCTCATTAGTTCAGTAGGACTTCGAGTGTGGGGCATGAGAGGTCACACTCTCTGGATACTATGGCAATTCCGTCTCCTTAGCTTCAGGCAGACAGCCGGCGCACAACATTGATGACGCCTGAACAAAGATGTCAAGACTATCCACGATACGTTAGGGTATCTCGGACAGTTGCTTCCGCCATAATGGGCAACACTCCGAGGCCATACTTCGTGCCAGCGCACCGACCGTATCTCCGAATGGCGCGCCACGTATAACGTCCGTGAGCTAGGCAAGCCACGACCCTCCAACGGCTCTGCAATTGGAGTTTGGAGGCACAACTTCCGCAGAGAAAGGACTCACCAACTAGATAGCCGAATCCACACGCTGTTGATGTCGCTCACAGATACAGATGCCACAGAGAAGCTTTGAGTTCAGGCAGAGCATTGATCCGCGGAAGTCCTATGGCACGTAGCGACCTTTCGGGAGTCCGTACATTACGGAGATCGTATCTTTCACGTCCTCGGCGTTATCGAGGGCGATCAAGAAATTCAAGACAAAAGCCAGAAACAGTGAACTTGAGAGCATGAGGAGAGGAGGAAGTAGCGCAAACACGAACCTCCGTGGTGCTCGTCAGGTTGAGGAGATGTGCAAGGAGAGACTGGTCGGAAAAGCTCGGCAGGCTATGATCTCCCCAAGCGCCCGCCTAGCGGTGCCAGTAATTGCGGCCCGGTGTGCCGGCAGCGTTGCGACCCGCGAATTTCAGGTTGAACTTGTCGAGCATTCCCGAGTTCGTACGGTCCCGGCCATCTCACGAAGCTCCCCATGTCTGACACGGTAGGACCCTGTGATGCGATTCCCTGGCCGTTTCGACTCGGACTCGGAAAACCAGCATGAGACGCCACGAAATACTATTTCACCATCGCCCATAAGAAACGCACGACCACCAGCGCACGACTCGGATCGTCGACCACAGCATACCTGCTACCTGCATCGGGTGCTATGCCACCGTCAAAGTAGCCGTAATTCATCGTGCACCTAGTATGCCGGTAGTGTCCTCCGCGAACGGCCACACGCACGGGCGACGATGACGACCTGTCGCCAACGTCAGCGTGGCCGACTCAACGGCGTGCTGGATCCCATGCGAGGCGCGAGGCGCAATAGGTGAGGTGATCATCGCATAGGGAAGGCTAACGGTCGATATGCCCCCACGAGAATCTCAGAAGACAGGATGACGCAGCGCAGAAGCTTGAGGCGGGCGAGGGCGAGGCAAGCGGTGGAAAAGAACCAACAAACCCCATTGTATTTGTATTCCAGAGTGCCAGCGATCGACCCAGCGACTCGCAGCTATATAACGGTGACGTAGGGGTAGCTCGAGTGTTCCTGTTCGTGGAGGCGAGATCGTGTGTAGGATAGCAAGTTTGCTAGGATGCGGGGATGCCCGCAGGGAGATATGCCGGGCTCCGAGTCAAGGACTACAGTACAGAGAGCGTTCGGCGTGGTGGCAGCGGCGTGCGAGAGTCGTAACTCTAAATCGTGAGTCCATAATCGTGAATCGTGAAGTCGTGTAAAGGCTACACCGAGAGCGTTTCGCAGCGCGTCTCGGCCATTTTGAGCTCGGAAATCCCTGGCTGTTCAAGCTTGTTGGAGGCGGCGACATTGTCTCTGGACAGGGAGTAGCGTGGTGAGCAGTGAGTACCGGTATGATCAGGGACGACGTGAGAAGGCGGCAGACGTACTGCTTTGTGACGACGGCATTGTTGCCGTTGTAGAACAAGAGGTCGTAGAAGAACGTGCCAACTGTCGTGTCGTATGGTTAGCGATCGTCACGGTGATGATAAGACTGGTGACGGCGGACGTACCCAGCGCCCCCAGGACTGGAGCGATGATCGGGCACCACAGCCAGTATTGGTTCCTGAACGTAAACACTAGCGAACACCAGGAGTGTTAAGGAACCGCGGCTTGCGAGCCTTCGATGCGACTCACCTGGGGCGCCGTAGCCGACCATGGCAGTCAAGAGCCGCGGGCCCAGGTCACGGGCAGGGTTAATGGCGAAGCCTGCAAACAATATTCGTCACAAAAAGGGCCTTCGGGCGAGCTTCGCATGAGGGAGGGGGGGATTACCTGTCTGCATCCCGAACGCAGAACTGATGCCGAGCATGGTGACGAAGAGGATGAGGGGAGCGAGCAGGGTCGAAGAAGGATTTTTGACGTCGCTCATCGCACACACGGCGATGAGCAGCAGTGCGGTTCCAAGGAACTGCCAAAAAAAAAACGGCGGTCAGAAACGATAATAACGATGCGCAGGCTATGGATGGGCCGGCGGGACGACCGCGACTGACCTCCTCGAACCACGCCGAGACCGAGGTCATGTACGGCAGCTGAAAAAACCGGTGGCACCATTTAGCTAACCGCGCCGCAGCCGAGGAAAAGTCCGTCGAGCGTACCGCGTATGTCCCGAACAGGCTGGCGGTCCCTGGAACGGTGCGGATGTGGCGGCCGCCCTCGACGAGGTCGATCGCATGGATGTAGTTCGCGTACACGATCCCGGCGCCGCACAGCCCGCCCAGGACCTGCCCGAGGATGTACCCGGGCACCTTGCGCCAGGGGAAGTCTTTGCGCCTGAACGTCGCCATTGCGATAGTGACCGCGGGATTGATGTGTCCCTTGGAGGTGAGTCCCGCGAGCCACCCGCCGAGACTGAGGCCGACGGCGAAGCCAAAGTTGGTTGACAGGGCGTCCTGTGAACATGAATGAGCGGTTTTGTGGAGGGTGCGAGGAGTGACTGTCAGCAAGTCGTAGGTTCCGCCGAGCCTGAGTGCGGTTATGGGGCTGCGGCGGAGGTGGACAGGTGGGGGATAGGGATAGCATGGTATACTCACGCCGTACGAAGTGGATGCGACAGTTTTGTTCCCAGACAGCTGTGTCTGGCAGGCGGCGCCGTTTCCGAAGAGGACGAGGATCATAACACCGAGGAACTCGGCGGCGGGCTCTTTGACGTACTCGCTGGCAAGAATCAGAGCACCTTGGTGAGTTTACGCTGCAGCACTGCGATAGTACGATGATGACATGGACATACCGAATCCGGTACCAAAGATTAGGCTGGGTCGGCGTGTGCGAGCTGAGGGCTGCGCTGTTCGTGTAGGTCGACATCGTGCTGGGTGCTGCTCGAGTACAGGGGACAGGGAAAACCAAGACCGGGGCCTGAGGAGGTTCAGGAGGGCCAGCTCAGATGGATTAAGTACGTCGACCCTGGGGGAGACGAACACGGAGGAAAGGGCCCCGTAAAGCTAAAAACATGCGGTCGATCCGTGCCCGACCTGCAAAGAAGGCTCAGCTCAGCCGAGTACAGATCGTGAAGGGCCAAAAGAGCCGGTTATCAGTCGGAGGCGCAAGATGGTGGCTGGATCTTACGACAGCAGTACGAGAAGGCATCAGTGCTTGAAGCCCCCCCCCCGTGAAACGAGAAGCTTGGTTCAGAGGTGGAAAGTCCCAGGAAGGATCCGCATGGGCGAGTCTGGCTTGCGGCGGACAGTCAGGAGACGGAGTCGGCTTGAACTCTGGTCGTGGTGGGCAGCCTGTGCACGCAGGTATGACGTCCGGGGCGAGTTCTCGGTAATGCGTTCGAGCTCAAATGGGGCATCGATGAGAGGCTTGTACTCGAGCGTGGTGGACCGCGGCTACGTAGCAAGCTCTAAACGCCGAGCGATGGGCAACCCGACTTCCAGTCCTAGGTGCGGGCTTCACAATTGCTTATTAGATCGCGGACAGTAGAGACGTATACGTATATCTCACTCCACATTCGTCGTCTATCATGCAAGCTTCCTGTGCGTCTCTGCGTCTCACGGCCGCAGAAATTCAAGGGTGCCGCGTCCTGATGCCGAGAAACGGCGGGTGGCTGACTCACCTTCTCGTCAATTCCAGACAATTAAACTACATTACTGCGGCCATTTCGGACTTATGGCGCCGTGAGTTGATTTTGCGTCTGTCATTGGACCAATTACAGGCTGCTCTGTAGCGTCCACTCGGGGTCCGGGAGAAAATCACACGACCTGGATGGAGACGAGCTACATATGTGAGCTCAAAAACACTGCGTTTAACTCTAGTTCCGCAATACATACCGGTCAATTGCCACTGTCAAGTTCTTACGATCGGATCCGACAAGGGACAGAGGACGGGAACAAGCAAGAAACAAGTGAATTAAGTAAAGTTCGCTTAATGTTCTTGAGGCGCCCACATGAACATTCCGGCAAACTCCGAGCCGGCGGATCCCGCCCCCGCCGAGCGCAAGGCAGGCAATTCCCAACCCGCCGAGCACGGAGCAGTCTCATCTTGCCCCTCCTTCTCCGTCTCAGTCTCACGATCTCCAAGGCTACCAAGAGACACTCACTCCACTCTTCCGAGACCTCCAAAGTCCGGCCATGTCATGTGCACATGAGCACCACCCCGATTCTCAGGTCCTCGAGGAATCCTCGCGACGAGAGAACGCGAGCAGGCGGCGCTGGAGCTTGAACGGCGGCACGGCAATGTACCCACCCGAGCCAGGGGGGCCTCAGCTACGATGTGTACTTTCGGCAAACTGGACCGCGTTCCTCTCGTCCCAAATGAAACCGTTCATGTTCGCCGCGGCCGGCAGTGCACGCATCCCTTAATCTCCTCCCCCCCTGCCGTCCCCTGAGAGGCCCACGGCCGCACACTGTGTACACGCGTATACCATACGCCAGCTGCCCCGAGCCCGATCGCAGAGCACTTTGCGCTACCACCTACGGGCGGGCCTCGGCCTCGAAGCCATGGCGCGCACTGAAGGCCTGGCACGCCTCGCACAGATGGTCATGCGCTTACGGACGACGGCAGCTCGCCGTCGATCCCCCACGCAAGCCGGAGCTGGACCCGCACTCTGCGGGGCTAGGTGGGAAGCGCAACCGACGGGACCAGTTACTGTTGCTCGTACTGTGCGAGGAAGGACGCCCCTGAGGGTGTTGTTCGGGCTAGTGCCGCGGATGGAAGGATGGGGCGGCGCAGGCAAGAAGGAAGATCCCGCTCCCCCACAAGACTGATAACAAAACTCATGCTCATATTCCGAGGTAATATACAGAACGACGGCCAGAAACCAGCTGTGGAGAGTCCGGAGGATGTGGTGCGGGATAATACATAATACAAGTGTGTGTGTGCGCGGTGGTAAGTATTGTACAGAGCACAGCAAAGGGATGCGCTCGAAACGACTCGGCACGAGGTGGATTCGGCCATAGCAACAGACCCATATCGACAGAAGAAACCCAAAACTGGAAACCCGAAACCGGTCCTCAGATTCGAGAAATATGGAAGGCGTAAGAGCACCATACGAGAGTCGGAAACTTGGATCGCGAGCGTGTCCGTGGAGTCGCTCGCTACGCCATTTGATCGCCTCTCCGGCCGTGTCTGACCTCGTCGCCCCTCGCCTTCTCGTCCAGCCCTGCCGTGGAGCGGTTGCCGTTGCCCGTCATACTACAAAAAGCAGGAACAACGCGTGCGTCAGTAAACGCTACGATCGAGTCCGAGTGCGATCAGCGGGGAGGACAGCATGACGTACACCTTGCTCAGGATGGAATCCGCCCCGCCGTAGAAGACGAGATCGTAGAGGAACGTGCCGACTGGCAGTGGCATGGATATGGAAGTCCCGTTAGCCACTCCGGCGAGCGCGATAGGGGGGTGGAGATGGATGACGTACCCAGCGCGCCCACAACGGGCGCGAGGATGGGGCACCACAGCCAGTATTGGTTCCTGAATGTAAAGACTGGGAAACAAGGTTCAACAAGCGTGTGGTTGGCTCAGCGCACTACAGGCGAGTCTACCAGAGACCGCGACGCACCTGGGGCGCCGTACCCGACCATTGCGGTCAGCAGCCGAGGACCAAGGTCCCGCGCGGGGTTCATGGCGAACCCTGTCGATATCATTCGTCAATAGGCAATAGGGGGACCGGCGGGCGGCCGTAGTAGGTTGAAGAGAGGGGGGTGTACCGTACCTGTCTGCATGCCCAACGCCGCGCTGATGCCGAGCATCATGATGAAGAGGACGAAGGGGGCGAGCCCGGGGGGCGCATTCCTGTTCCGCACGTCGCCCAATGCGCAGACGACGATGAGGATGATGGCCGTCCCGAGGAACTGTTACATGTAAAGCAAAAATCACGCGGAAGCGTCAGAACGAAGGAAACCGTTTGCACGATCGCGCGCGGACTCGCATAAGGCGGACCCTCACCTCCTGGAACCACGCCGACGCGGCGGTCATGTACGGCAGCTACGAAGAGAAAAAGAAAAAGTTAAAAGTGAGACGACGACCCCCCCAGAGAGCCCCAAGCAACAGGCCGCCCGAGCATACCGCGTAAGTGCCGAACAGGCCCGCGGTCCCGGGAACGGTGCGGATGTCGCGGCCGCCCTCGACGAGGTCGATCGCGTGGATGTAGTTGGCATATATGACCGCGGCGCCGCACAGCCCGCCCAGGACCTGCCCGAGGATGTACCCGGGGACCTTGCGCCAGGGGAAGTCGCGCCGGAAGGTGGCCATTGCGATCGTGACGGCGGGGTTAATGTGGCCCTGGGAATACCCTCCCGTGACCCACGCGCCCAGGGCGAGGCCGACGGCGAAGCCGAAGCACACCGAGAGGTAGTCCTGTGAACGCGTGCGGGTCGAGTCGTGTCAGCGATGCCAGCATTTTCGACGTGCAGCCACGGAACGGAAATTGAGATGGAACGTGGAAATAGAAGCGCGAGCAGTGGGAGTGGGGGAAAATAGGTGCTACTTACGCCGAACGTCGTCGCCGCGACGCTCGCGTTCCGGGAGAGCTGCGTCTGGCAGAGGACGCCGTTCCCGAACATGACGAAGACCATGACGCCGAGAAACTCGGCGGCGGGCTCTCGGATGGATTCTCTAGTTGAAAAGACGGCGCGTTGGTGAGCCTACGATGTCGGAGCAGTAATAACATGACAAAAGCATTGACTGACCTAATTTGAGACAAGCGAGTCGTTGGATGCGAGCCGGATTCGGGGCTGTACACTTCAGTGACGCGTGTTGTCTCCTTTCCGATGGGGGATCGTGAAGGAGAGATCGATGGTCCTGACATCGTGCTGCTCGACGAAACGAAAAGGTGTTCGTGAAGACCAGAAGAGGGTTAGATGGTTGGATGTGGACAGCACAGGTATTTGGACCGGGGAGACGGGTGCTGGTGAGAGAGATCTACATATACCTAGGCGTCAGAGAGACTTGCGAAATGACAGAAAACCGTATTCAGGGTCGGTCCTGGTCGGAAGTTCACGTAGATCAGAGCCTAATAGACGGTGAAAGGCCATTGGATGCACAAGGATACACGAGGGGCGATCCCCAGTCGTATTCGAAGAGGAATGCCACCGCTCGGATGTTGACATGACGAAGTGTGAGTGTTGCCAGTGCTGCCGGTGGTGCTGGAGAGGCTCAAAGAAAGAATCAGATCTGGAGGTAAGACGTTCCAAGAAGTGTCCGCAGCGGCAGTCCTGGTCCGAGTCGGTCATGTGTAGCCTGCATGGCGGCGGGTTTTGGTCATATTTTTCCATGGTCGGTATGTCAGCTACCTGCAAAAACATGACATCCTCGGGTTCAACTGGTTCCAAGTTGTGCCGGGCATCGAAGCGGGCGCGTTTCCACGTGCATGGCCACCTGCCTGAAAGTAGGTACGTGGAATAGGCGCCCGAACGTTCGATTTTGCGCCACTTATGTGTACTTACCCTCTTCCTCTGCTTTTGCACTTCAACCCTAGAAACTTTTACATCATCCAAAATTCAAAATAGATTCACGAGCAAAACTATGAGGGGCCAAGTGAACTCATTGCTCCGTACAAGCAGCCACTGGCATCATCTGGGCCGCCACCGGCGGGCGTGCCAAGAGGGATGGACAACTACTGCCACGATACGCGCACTCGTAATGGCTGCTGCAGATACATCACTGGAAAGTGCATGATCCTTGAGTGAGTGATCGTCTCATTCTCACTGATGCCTTCGGCAGATGACCCATCGGAGTCTCGTTGGCCCATCCTGAGCTCAGAGGATCAGCATGAACACATCTTGCCCAGAGAACTTCCGAAAGACCCTTGGATCCTAGGAACTTTCACGCATCGTTCGTAATCGTCCTTCTCCTGTCTACCTCCTCCTCCTCACACAGGCTCTCGAGCTCGCCGTCGGTTCTAGAGTCTGCTTCCGGCCGTCCCACTGCCCTGTCGACGACCGCTCGTTCGACAGCCGTTCGACCCGCCGGATCTGGCCGCCCCAGTCACCCGCACTTCTTGGTCACCGCAGACGTAACGCTTCACTCGTCCATCTTCCCGGCAATTGAGTCGCTCTCCATGCTGCAATCGCCTTGCGATGGCTGAGGGCTCGAGATCCGGCTCTGCTTTCTAACTCGCCCCCCCTGCGACCGAGTGTCGCCTCGGAGACTCTGCCGAGACCTCGCAGAGACAATAGCAGTCGAATACCACAACCTCTCGCGTGCATGTGTCTTTGTCAGGGATTTCGACGTTGACGAACGGTACCAGTGAATGGCATGTTGGCCCTCGCCCTCTCATGCCTCTATTCTTAGCCTCTGGCCGGAGTAATCAGAATGCGGAATGCTCGACATGACGCAGGTGGCCCGCCACGTCCGTCCGGCCAATCGCCGAATCGCGCTGCCCACTCCTCGCTGTCCTGTCCAGGTGGCTACGCCGTTGACGATGCCCTGCTTCTTTACCGCCCAAACGGCAGCCTGATCATCGTGCTCGTCGACGCACAGAAGCTTCCTCCTGCGACTCAGACTCAGACGCGGCAACGTACGTCCAAAGTTAGGCACACGACAGGGGGGAGCCCGTGGCCTGCATCCGACCCTCAAACCTTCGACAAGGACGTCGGCAAGCCTGTACATCATGTTCAGCGCTACGCAACTTTCTCCGCGCCACGATCGAGATGCGCTGTATCAAGGTGTGTCAGCCCGCGGCGTTCATGCCATCGTGGGTTCGCGGGCTCGCGGGAGGTCAGGGTGTCGGCGTGTCGCTGTCAGGGTACACCAGAACCTAAACCTGCTGAACTTACACTTACAGTAGAGGAGGATGCCTCCACCCGCCACCGACCGCGATATCACAGTAGCACGATGCCCTCCGATCTGGACCGGGAACCGTCCTCCAAGTTCTCCCAGCCCACTATTGCTCTATCAGCCACAGCCACCACACGCTGACCACGCAGCCTGCGCACAACAATATAGTCACAAAATGCGTCCCGTCAGCCCCTCGCCTCGAACCCGACCCCGCAGCAAGCGCAGCGTGGATACTTATGTAGGACGAGGTTTTAGGCCCAAGGTCCAGAACGGACCCTACCAGCCACCCACAGTGGCAGAATGCAGCTGAAGTCGCAGCGCCGCGCCGCGAACTGGAGGATGTCTGGGACCAATACCAATATCAATGCCAACGCCAATTGAAATCACCACCCGCGATGTCGACGCCGCAGCGCAAATCCCTATGGCGCCTACGCCGCTGAGCGGCTTCTTGGCAGTTATCGGCCCCAGCGTGGTCGACGTAGCACCGCAGATCGACTGTATAGTTAGTTGACGGCGTGCGAGCTGCTTCTTCGTAGCTGTGGGGATTCGGCACCTGCGTTCTCCATAGCTCGACGTACATGTTCATGCTCATGCTCATGTTCATGTTCGCTTCTGCCTCGCCTCGCCTTCACCGGCCACCCGCTACGCACGCAGTGATCCTGAATCCTGAATCCTGATAAGCGGCTGTCCTGCAGCCACATATGCATGTTAGGACGCATCCAACAGAACACCGAATGGCGAGTGCTGAGTGGCGAGCGAAGCAGCAAGCGAGGGACACGCAAGGCAAGGTAGGCTACGCGGAGAAGAAGCCGGGAGCCGGGCCGGGCCGGAAGGACATCTCAGTCAGCGAACTCCGACTCGAAGCAGCAGTAGCCTCGGTGCCCGTATCGGTGTCGCGAAACGGGTCCTCTCCAGTCCAGCCATACGCAGGAGGCGCCCCAGGCTCGTCCTCGTCCTCGTACCACCCGCCGCTCCCCTCGTTGTGATCGCCATGGGGGCAGGGGGAGACGAAGCCGATGGAGCCGACGACGGCGGCCTCGAAGCGCAGCGAGATGGTGTTGACGCGGACGCTGTCCGTGCGCGAGTACGGGCGGAAGAACGCCGTCTGCAGGCTCAGCATGAAGCGCGACACGAGGATGGACGTGAGCCTGTTGGGGTGGGGATTGAGAGAGTGTCAGAGCGCTCATGCGCGCGGGGAGGACGGAAAGGAGAGCAGAGACGAACGGCTCGATGACGGCGACGACGTCGCTCACGTGGCTGTGTGCGGCGCTCTGGAAGATCTGGCGTGGAGTGGGGGGGTGGAACACGACTCAGTTCTGCGGCGATAGAACGGGCAAGAAGGATGAGGGGGGGCTCACCGAACTCGCGCAGAACGCGAGGTGGAGGAGGTTCAGCAGTGCGAGGATGCTAGAGGGGCGCAAGTTGGTTGGTCACGGATATGCGGTCATGCGAACGGTTGCTCGGATTGGAGCCTTACACGAAGTAAATAGTCCCTAGGACGGCGTTAGCTACCGCTCACGAGGAGGAATCGGTAATCAGACAACCTAAGTACTTACCATTCCTGAGAAACACTGCGGAGAGGGTGCCTCTAAGATTATTCAAGCTATTACCAACCTCGTAGGAGTACATCCATGTCCATGTCCTGACGATGACCGTCAAGTCCGCAAGCACGAGGGATGCCCGCGAGATAATCGTCACTGTGGACAGGGGCTGGGTATATGCTCTCCTCGAGGGGCCGAAGAGACACGTACGTCTGCAAATCGCGTGTTAACGCACGCGGATGGCTGTCATCGGACGTTTTCTCACCTGATAGATAACTCAGGAGATTCCAGGATAGCTTCGGTGCAACCCCACAACGGGTCCAATACAAGACTGGCCCACCTGAAGTCGATCTACCAACCGCAAGTTGAATAGGTGAAATGCGACCGAGCGTGGAATGGCAAGACGCACGGAGTTGATGCATACAGGCACGATCGAGAGCAAAAAGACGAATGTGCCAAGTAGCCACCCACGGGCATATCCACGCAAGACATACACTCGCAGGCCGGAGAATCCTGAACGTATTGTCCATTCAGGGTGATGAGGAGCGACCAGTGACCATCTGCAGGCGTACCTGCCCAGGGAAGGTAAGACAAGATCTCCAAGGCTCGAACACCATTTGACCATTGGACACAGCTGGCAGATTCGGTTGTAAGAAATGAAGCCCCCGAGATTGAATGGTTAATGTCGCTACCTCTGGAATCCTGCATCAGCATGTGTTTGAAGGCTGAATAACGAGAGACTTGCAAGGTTGGTGAAAGGAGCCACCCCGCGGAGCAACGCGACGCTGTAGACGAGCACAAGGTACCGATTGGCGAAGAATAGGACCGAGGCCCCGGTGATCTTCCTGCGCCAGTAGAAGGCCACCTCGGCGGGGAAATGGGCGATATATTCATATAATATGAGAGCTGTTGTCGATACATGCACGTCAGCAGAGTGAAAGAGGAGGAGGTGTCGCTCGACGCACCGACAGTGGCATAGTTGATGCTTGTGTTGACCAAGCTGGGGTCAGGCCACGACTCCAGTGTGAACTCGGGCCTATATGCATCTCGCGACACAACCAGCACTCACATAGACTCATGTTGATTGAGGATTTCAGGGGGCAAGGTAGAGCTCGAGTTCGCAACTGACGGAGTAATTGACTGATTGTTCATGGAGTCTTACTTGCAGTGCGAACTCCAGGGGAAACGGGGAGTCGGTAGATCACGTAGAGAGACAACTCGCCATTTTAAACCCCTCAGCCAAGCTATGCCGCGATACCACCTCACAGTTGGCACTTAGATGCGAGAACACACCATGACGGGCTCTGTCCAGTAAAACCGAGCTGTTCGCTCTGGCCTCGTACTGCAGGGTGAACTAGGTGTCCTCCGCATTTAGCATGCCGCTGTAGCAGGAATGCCTTCTAATTCTTTTTAACGTGGCAGACTGAGATCTCCTATGAGGGTTGGAGCAAGTGCACCAGGTGCGTGGACTTGGACTACACTGACAAGTCGTATTAGCATTCATCCCGGGCGACCAACTGAAAAATCGGATGCAATGGTGCACTTGCACTTACTTTGTTTTCAAGGATCTTGCAATAGTCCTGCGTACGAGTACACAGATCCGCTGGTCTGCACGGGTAACAGGTATGTACAGGCAAGACGATGAGCGTTTGGGACAAGGGAGTCTGACTCGGGGTCGGCAGAGAGTCGGGAATGGGACGGCGCTTCGTGGGATACCGGAACGCAAAAATTCGCACGCTGCAGGCGCGGGACAGAGCGTGCTCTGCTCGCCGTGTCGGTCGACCGCCAGCACCTCACCCTCATCATCCATGGCCTCCAGGATCGCCGTCTCCTCCCTCCGGGCAACCGGTATCTATCTCTGCGTTATCCTGCATGCTTCGTAGCTGACTCGCAGGTCTGCAGCCTCCAGAGTTAGGCCGCAGGCCATCTCTGCTGTCCCTCGGGTTCTCGCTGCGTATGTCGAGCGTCGGCTTTTCGTCTGCGTGGTGCATGGCTAACGCGCTGTTCGTGTTTTTGCTGGGGCTTGTTTGTCGCAGTCGGGGTATGGCCAGCTCATCAAAGCCTCCGCCGGAAGAGCGTGCCGCGGAGATCATCAACACCCTCCCTTCCTCCCCCAACCTCGTCACGAAAACCGGCTCCGTCATCCTCGGCACGGGTCTCCTTGCTACCGCTATCTCGCAGGAGCTCTACGTCGTCAACGAGGAGACCGTCATCGCTGCTGGCTTCTTCATCCTCATCTCCTTCATCTACAAGGTACGTCCTCGTGTCGCGTCAACCCTCCATTGCAAGGCCCGCTATATGCGCTTCCTACGGCGTCTCAGTGCGGTGGTGGATCTGTATTCTATGCGCCCAGTCGTAGAAGGCTCCATCCACTTGTCCTCATGTTCCACATAACCCAGTCGCACAGGTGCCGTTGACATATGCTGACACGGGTGCATTTGACAGGCGGTGAAGGAGCCGTACCGCGACTGGGCCGAGGGCCACATCAAGCGTGTCCGCGACATCCTCTACGCGTCCCGGGCCGAGCACACTCAGGTCGTCAAGGACCGCATCCAGTCTGTTGAGCAGATGAAGGATGTCGTCTCCGTCACTGAGGGTCTCTTTGCGCTCTCGAAGGTGCGTTTTTGCTTCTCTATTCCTTCTTCCTCCTACCTCGCGAGTTTGCATCGTGTCCATCTTGCCGGACTCCCGCTAACCCGTATCCTATTCGGAACGTGCAGGAGACCGCGCAGCTCGAGTCGGAGGCGTTCGTCCAGCGCCAGAAGGTCGCGCTCGCCGCTGAGGTCAAGGCCGTCCTCGACTCGTGGGTCCGCTTTGAGCAGCAGGCCAAGGAGAGCGAGCAGGCCGAGCTTGTCAAGTCCGTCGTCGACTCGGTCCTCAAGAGCCTCAGCAACGACAAGACGCAAAAGGACATCCTCGCGTCCGCCGTCACCGAGATTGAGCGTACGTCCACGTCCCCTCCCTATCTGATTCCCCACTGCCCTCTACTCTCCATCGTACTCCGTTTCGGGCGCTAATGAACGCCGTGTTTGCAGAGCTCGTCAAGAACAAGGCCATCTAGAGTACTATCGCTGTTTGCAGCGACATGTTGTAAGCGGTACATCAGTATAATCAACTGCTCGTGCCAAACACGGCGTTGTGGGAAGCAATGAAGCGTGTCTTCTATCGTGCAGCGAGGGTCACGGTATCTGGTGGAATTTGGCCAAAAGTCTTGTGGTGACGCCTTCAGCTTTCGCGACGCGCATCTCGATACTGTGAATGCCAACTCGGGTTCAGAACCTCTATAACATTTGAGTTTCACGTGCGTTCGACTTGCGAGATTCAGTTCAAGGACTCAGTGGGCTGGTCCTTGCGAACCCTCCACCGCTATTGAAAAGTCGCGAGCATCGCACTTTGGGATCCCCCTCTGCTAGAAGAATCGGAAGATCTCAATGTAGATATGGAGAGATGGAAGGATGTCCAGCAAGATCTGGAGAAGCAAGAGGCCTAGGTGGTGGTGGTAGGACTGAGACAAACTTTGAACTCGAACTCCTTGAAGACCGTCTTCAAATTGAATATCTTGCC
The DNA here is from genome assembly GCA_022814645.1 of Ganoderma meredithae. Taxonomy (NCBI): domain Eukaryota; kingdom Fungi; phylum Basidiomycota; class Agaricomycetes; order Polyporales; family Polyporaceae; genus Ganoderma; species Ganoderma meredithae. The sequence continues at coordinate 19,119 of JAKLMY010000170.1, forward strand.
CACTCCCACTCGCGTTTACCGCGCGCTTGCGCTGGTAGGTAAGTACTAGTAGTAGTACGACGGGATCCGCGAACGAAAGCTGCGCATTGGCAAGGCGGGTCCTAAAGGGACCAAGAAGCGACTATGCGATTAGGTATATTATTTCAAGGACAAGACTCTGGAGCCAGGGCACTGCAGCTAACACACACTCAACATTGTACCTTCCAGCTCAGAACCTCGTCGCCCTCCGGCCCCAGCCCATCCTTTTCCCCCGTGTCGTGTTCTAGCCCACCGGCTCTCCTACCTCCCTCGTCGCGTCTCCGGTTCTCTTGGCTCAACACCCACAACAACGCAACCGCGACCAGAATGTTCTTCGCGAGGTACGCCAGCGCAAAGCTATGACCGAGGACGTGTCGCGGACCCGTCGCGGGGCGGTACAGCTGCGTGCCAACCACCGCGCCCAAGTTCCCGACGGATATCTGCATCGCGTTCACTATCGCGGGGTAGATCCCCGCGGCCGCGAAGAACGTCCCCTCGTAGCTGACACCCGGGGGGCGTGTCGGGTCCGTGTTCCCGAGGAGGATGACGTAGCCAACGATGGCGAGCGACGCGGACTCGACGAGGAGCGCGTGCTCGGAACACCACGCGACGAGGACGGTGAGGAGCGTAGCGAGCGCTTAGGGGGGCACGGTGAGGAGCTGCGAGCGCGCGGCGGCGAAGCCGGGGTCAGCGATGATGGTCGGCAGAGCGAGAAGGTGTAGAGCGGGAGCGAGAGCGTGTAGAACGCGAGGCAGGCAGTACAGCCAGCCGAGCGCGCCGCGGACCGCGGACCACGCGAAGGGCTCGGGGTGCGTGGATGTGGATGTGCGCGCGCTCGGAGGGGGAGAGCAAGGCGGCTGTGTCGGGGTAGTTGGAGATCAACCGGTACGCGAGGACGGAGACGAGGGCGGTCCGGCGGCCTTAGATGATGAAGATCCAGCGCCAGCCGTTGAGCCCGCCGACGCCACGCATGTGGGCGATTCCCTGTGGAGGACGTCAGTGATGCACCCCCCCACACACACACACACCAGAGAGATGAGACCGATGCGCACCCAGGCGAAAATCCCGCTGAATGCTCCGGCCAAGGACGCAGCGTTGAAGAAGAGCGCCACGCGGTACTGCCGCTCGCGCCGCTTGTACCACATGGAGAGGTAGAACACGACCCTGGGGAACAGGCCGCTCCCGGTGACCCCGAGGAAGAAACGCGCTGCGAAGAATCCTGAGAGCCCTTGCGTGACTCCGGTCAGCGTCGCTACCACGCCCCATATCAAGGTCAAGGTCGGGAGCCAGAACCGCGGTGTCGTGCGCTTCAGGATAATATTGCACGGTATCTGTCCAGGTGTGTCAGCGGCCCGAGCGCTGCAGACCGAATTGCACCCTCCTGGGCTCACCTCGAATAACACGCATCCGATGAAGTAGAGGGTCAAACTTGTGAGGTACTGGTTGCCGGTGATATGAAGATCCGCAGCTAGTCCTTCGATCCGCGCGTTGGCCACTGCACCGCCAGCATGCCATAAGCATTTGCATTTGCATGTCATCCCGAAGGAGAGAACCGGACGACGCACCGTTACTTCTGACCAAGAAAGAGAGCAAGTAGAGGATGATGACGGCGGGAAGAGGGTTTGCGTCGAGCTTCCGGAGGAGCCTCTTTCATCCGCCGCAGAGTAGGGGACTGCGCTGGATTCTGAAGGCGTACGAATACTGCAACTCTCGCCAACCGGCGAGGCCTTCTCCTCTACCGACATTGTTCTCAGGCGTACGCACGGGGGAGGGAAAGCGAGCGCTGCAAAAGTGCATCGTTCGCTGAGATACTCGAATAGTCTGGGAAGATATGTCGATTCCTCATTAGCAAGTGGGATGGTGCAAGGAGTATATCAACCACTCACTTATCTCCAGTTACCCCGAAATCCGCTCGCGGTGGGTACCTGGGTCACACGTCGAGCTCCGAACTGACGATAACGCGTGGCGGGTTGTGCAACGACAGTCTTCATTGCGACATTGTTGTCACTGCACCCCGGGCCATATTGCCTTGAGCATCCATCCGCCGAGGAGTTATGGAAGAAGCTCTCACAGTTGGCGATCCCTGTCAGGATGGCGAGTTTGAGAAAGGGTCAAAACTTTTGTTCAACCTGCCTCAGGATGCAGGAGCGGCCTCGGAATGCTAGGTCTGATCTCATCCTACGACATAATTCACTGACGGAAAGGGTACTGAGCGGGAGCGGATCGCCGGGTTGGAGATTTGCGGTATATTGAACTTCCCTGACGTGACGTGGCGTGCTCATTCCAGGCCCATCCTTCGCACCGGGAGACGCTGAAGGGTCAATCGTCTCCACTGGGATAGAAATATGTGGCCAACCCGAATGGTCTGTCACTACTCATCATCGTTGTAGACCCATCCACGAGTGAGTGGGAGAGCGATGTCCAGGTTGTGATTTGCGTATACGTAACGAGATAATCCACCCGCACCTGGACGACGTCGAAGCCATCTATCAGCTTTCGTTGACACCAGCAAAGAAAGCAGTGTTAAATACGAATGCAATCACCTAGGTAACTGCTCGTGTTTCTAATTCCATCGCTGTGAAATCGACTCGATGAAGATCTTGTGATCAATCGAAGGGGCGCGTCAGCCCAGAGGTCTTCAATGCAGCGCCGGACGCCAATGTCTCGGCTTGCAATTTATCTAGGTGAAGGGGAGTACAACACTCAGGGATAGAGAAAGGATAAACATAATGCGGAGAGATTCAGCAGAAGTTAGGAGGATGAGAGCTCATGCGCTGAAGCGCTGACGGGCGGACGAGAGATGGCGGAACACAGCCACCACGCGAGGTGCACGTCGAACGCAGATTGCCTTACTTCTCGCAGCCCACTTCGCCACCCACTCTACGCCGAGTCTTGCCAACAAGATGCTACGGCAAACAAGAAGTATACAACGCGAGGAAGAGTCATGTGAAGCTCAAGTGAGTTTTATATTTGGCACGCTCTTGGCTTTCATCTGTCGTCGAGAATATTCGTACACTGGCCTCCGTTCAGTGACAGACTTCGAAGGCCGTAAGTTATCGGTGGCAATAAAACAATAGCAGCTATAATGCCGATTAATCTTCCTACGATAGTCATAGTACGGCCATTCGTAACACCACCTAGGCTGAGACCTAGCCAGCCCGGACCTCTGCTTCTTGAAGTCGACGATGAGGATCCGCGACGCTGACCTTTCAGCTCTCCATCAATCTTGGCAGCAAGAAGAGGCTGGTGCACCGCCCCACGACCACCTTCAGAGCACTGATGGCACGCCATTGGCCCATGTGCGCGACCACCTCGTGTATCGCCGCTCTGATATAGCTCGTCGCTAGCAGAGTTCGTGGCTCAAGTTCATGGTCCAGGGTGGACAGATTCTCGCGACTAGTTGTGGAACGAACAACGATGAGCACGGAGATGGAGATGGAAGACTCGCATCTCCTTGTTGCACAGGCCACCGTGGCGATTCAATTCGCCCATATGTCTGGTTTGCCACACACCAGTGATGGACCATCCCGTCCAATTCCATCTGCGACATGGGCTCATACGAGCGCTAGCCTCATCCACTGTGCGACGTTGTCTTATACGTACATCACCTTTGAATGATCGTCTTCAAGTTTAATGAAGCAATTGTGGCACCTATCTCTGCCGTGGCTCTGGTGAGATATATCTGGGGAGCTATGACGCCTAGACAGAGATTCAACTTATTTTGGCACTTGATCAAAGTGCAGGAGTTGCCAATCAGGTAGATGGTAGCTACCCGGGAAATATATGCCAACAACTGGGTTTCATGAGAAGTTGACGGAGCCACCGTTGACCCGCGGCAGTCACCAAGATCATCACACAGAAGCTCTAGCTGGTTCATATATTAGACGTGTCGGAGAACATCACTATAAGCACCTTGCGCTCTATATCACATTTCAACAACCCTCTCTAAGTCCTCGCACACATGGATGAGCTAGATAATGCTCTGGCTATCGCCGAACTCAGCTACTAGTGAGTTTTTTCATCTATGAATTTACCGGCGAAAAGCTTACAGGACTGCTCCAAGCATAACCAATGTTTATTCTTATACGAGTGTCGCAAGTGAGTTTGGCGGTCACGTGCGAGTCCATTGTTATACCGTCGCTGATTCATTCATATGTGATGCAGTCCTCGTCATATATGAGTACCTTATAACATTTAGTCTAGAGGTTAAGTTATTTTGGAGCAGGGAGTTCACTGGAGCTTCTGCTCTATTTTTTGTCAATCGATACTTGAGACTTGTCTATACTATATGCACCCTACCATCGCTATACCTGCCTACCATTTCAAATGCATCTGTAAGTACAGAGAGATGCGTGTTTTTCTGAGCCTTAACCATAGCTGACACAATCCATAGGTGTATGTTGCTCTTAGTTGACAGCTCATGCTTACCCAACATTTTTAACAATGAGACTAGGTGTATTCCGTATGGACTTACATTGAAGATCCTCAATATTATAGAAGATCTCCCTTGGGCTGGTAACTGTATTTTCTATTGGCATATAATATTATCTTGTAGCTCACAGACTCTTAAGGCTTTTCAGCCCTGCGTGTTTTTGCTTTGACTGGAGAAAACTGGTTCCTCGCAACGGCAGTCTTTGTGCTATCACTAGGACCAGTGATAATAAACTTTGTATGATATAATCGTCTCTGCTTGTGGTTTATCATTAATTATACCACACAGTTGTGCTTCCGCTGGATAACCTTTGAATATGACCCATCTTTGGGTTGCATTCAGAAGATAGGCATGACAACCTCTCTCTATAATATGTGAGTTGATATTCTTCTTAGACTGAGGCTAAAATATACAGCACTGACACCATATGATGTAGATGTGAGAATCAGCCTTCCAATGATTGTGTGTATCAAATGTCGACACTTTCATAGTGGAAATTATCAGCCGAGCCTCGCTCATGGTAGCTGATCTGATAGTGATTGCTGTCACTTGGGTCACTACTTACAAGACAGCGGTTCTATCACACCGTGCATTGAATAAAGACCAACCAACATTTTCCATGTTGCTTCTCCGAGATGGGACTTGGCACTTCATGTGAGTGACCTGCGATCGCTGATTGCACCTCTAAAACGACCTATGACATACAAATTTCTAGAATTGTGCTCTCTATGAATGTACTGCAGTTAGCCTTCACCGTCAATCCTGTGAGTATGACCTGTTATTGGGAGACTTGACCGCCACTCACGACAGCATGGTTTTAGGTCCTCGTCTCACTAGAAAATGGTGGAGTCAGTGTGATAAATAACTTCTCCGAACCGTGGGTTATTTACAATTTGGTACCGTGGTCTTTGTGCACACCCTGAGCCTAATAATAATGAACAGTTTGTCATCAATTCTTATCTCGCGCTTCATGATGAACCTTCAAGAGGCTAGACGAATTACATCAGGGTCAACCGGAGCGAGCCGAGAGGTATCTCTTGTACGATTTGACCGTATGGTTGGGTCTGTTGGAGAGCCCTTTGGGCAGAGTATTATCGAACATGTGGCGACGGATGAGGTGACGGACGAGGCTTCGGAGTAAGCAAAGGTGAAGGCCAAAAGACGTGTGTAGTTGGCAGGCACTAGTATTGTTATCATTCTGCTTATGCTACAAATGGAGGATTCATGTGTGGAAACTTGGAGTTGGCAGGGAGATGCTGCATGTATGCGGACACCTGTATTTATTCTGAATTATTGAGCTTCATACATATATATATATATAGTATTTCACTTCAGACCGTCAGGCACAAGTATACGCTTGAGTGTTGGTGGGAGTTTGTGAGTAGATGTCGGAGGAAACCTGAGTGGCTGCAGCTGCTCGACGTTGCGCGTGACTTTTCCAACACTCATTAATTACGTCAGAATAGATACATGAGATCTTATAATGCGAGAGCGTGGCGCGACGTAAAATATGCCCTTCGTTACGGGCCCTCTGAGACAAGAGTGGTGGGTAGTGGGGAGACCGTGACTCCGCAGCCAGCGGGGGAGGGAGGTCGCCAAACTTGCGGTGCAGCCTTCGAGAGCAACTGCGCACTGCATCAGCGAAAGTGCAAAAATGCCTTGCAGGCATGCCGGTATCGCCTTAATTATGAATTAATGCCTGGGAATTCATAGATTGCACGGCTATGAAATCTCCGCATTCCTCGCAATCCTCGCAATATATGGGGATTGCATGCTATTTTCGGGTGTCATCTGGTCCACTTCTCGCTTGCATGCCATATACAATCAAATTTGGGTAATGTGTGAGCATTGTCACCATAGCCTTAAGGTACAGTCTAGCAGGACATTTTTTCACTTTTGCTGATGCATCGTATTGATTCAATAGGAAAAGGATAATTGCACGGACTTGGACCAGAACGGTCGCAAACTTTTAAGCGACGATCCCAAGCGGTAGATATACAAGGACCCACAGTAAGCTCGAGCAGAAAATTTGTGTGGCTTTGGGAGAGCTGTACCATAGAAAGGGTTGGACGGTCTGTTATGATCAGTGCTTAACCACGTTCAAGTTGGAGAGGCCAAGGGTGGCTGTATCCTCGAGCCCGGCAAGCTCCGGCAGGACGTGGCGAGAGCCAGCGTCTCTGGGTTGCGATGCTGCTGTTGCTGTCGGGATGGCTCGAGCTTGACCGTTGTCCTTCACGATTTCGCTCTACATCCTACCTACATTGCTTTAGGGATCGCAAGAGATGACAAACTAGACTTGCTCAATCTTAAGTGAGTTTTCGTTTTGAAGTAGTTTTCGGCAACTGGGCGTCCGATTGCCAGCATCCAACATACCGCGACGATTTACGCCTCATGGACCACTACTTCCGGGAGGAATCTATTACGATAATCCGTCCAGAGGCTGACTAGGTGAATATTTGTGATTGGACTGATAGAATTCTCCTCAATCTCAGCGGAGAGGACGAATTAGGTGTCGTGGCGTAACACGGCGCGTTGCCTGAAGACATCGATATCCGTCTAGAGATCGACAAGACCGACACCCGGGAGCACAGCGTGGATGCTATCCCTCTCTATCCCATCCACTTGAGCCATCCGTTATTCTCCACAGCCCCGTTAACCATGAAGCACCAGGGGTCCAGCTTGCCAGAGGGCTTCACCACGACGGCGTCTTCCTTGGTCGCGCCGACGACACACCTGTCTCTGCTCATCTCTGTTGGCACCCCTACTGTTCTCGATTCAAATGACGCCACACTCGTGCATAACGTCAACAAGCTCCTTTAAGTCACAGACATGGACCAGACACCAGACAGGACACTGTAATGGCGACAACAGGACTCGCTCGAACCCGACGCTCAGACGGCCTTTTCTGCACCTACATCTGGCCGCTGGCTCCTCAGGCCTCAAGGCTTCCTCGTGTACGATCTCCTCAGACCCTGCTAAGCCTATTGCTGCCTTCAGAGAGCACTTTAATGGGCCACCGCAGTCGTTGCCGCTCGACCTTGTCGGGTACCGTGACGGGAATGCGGTCTATCCCCACCCGCCTGGACCCTCTCCGTTCGGTTGGACAGCTGGGTATATACACATGGCGCCACGCCCGTCTGCGACGCTGTGCACCGGGAGAGCCGTTCTCAGGCATGGGTGCGAACTTCGCGCTGCTCAATGAGCTCGAGCGTTGCACCCAATTGGGCAGGTCGGGAACCCAGCGACGGTGCGCATGTGGAATGGTTGAGGGATTTGGCGCGGCCTGCGAGGTGTATTCGAGCGCGGTATTCTGATAGAATCGTGGAAATAGGTGCGTTTGCGCAAATCTTGTGTCTTCTGGGGCCAGAGATGAAGCGATGGACTTGGTAATGGGAACGAGGTCTCGTTTCGCATCGTACGCGCTCAATATCTGGACGCTTGTCGTCTAGACAAGTGGCCGAGCATGCCGCGCACGATCGGCCGCTGGCCATGCGAGGATGCGCTATCTCTTTGTACTGCGCTGACACATACAATCTGCAGTGAATTGAAGGTGACCAACGTCCTCCGCCACCTCCAGACAGCCCATGGCCAGCGTCGTCCCTGTGGACCCCCATTAGAAAGCCTGAGCTCCAAACCCGGCTGCTTTCGAGCCATTTCAACACTACCGCCAGATCAGGACTGACACCTAATCCTGCCATTATGGCATTCCCTTTCCCAGACCGGGGATCACGTCCTTTCGCCATTCAGTATGTATGTCCTTGGTCTCCAATTGCGCTCCTCCGTCTGTTAGGCTCTGATCCACGCCATGCCAGGGTACCTGGACCTGCGCTGGATACGTGTTTCAGTCACTTTGCGAGTCGCCCTACGGCCCGGTATATGTAGGTCTTCAGCTTGCGACATCCGTCTCCGTGGTTCATCCTCATTCCGCCAGTATCCAACCTCGTCCTACCACAGTCCCAGCATTCTGCGGTCACCTTTCATCAACTAGCACAACCATGTCGGGTCCGCACGTCCGCTGGGAACCCTCTCCTTCCCCCGACTCGAAGGAAGACGCCTCCGATGGGCACCTCCACGTTAGCAGCCCTGCGACCTACTCGCATCCAGAGAGTCGCTGGTCCCAGATTCGGTCAGCACAGATATTTTACGTGTTATCGCTACTGTAGGGTGTTCTCACCGTCGCACCCTCTTTCCAGAGAGTACGTCCGGGAACCCGCCGCCGAGTTTCTCGGCGTCATGATCCTTGTCATCTTCGGGAGCGGGTCCGCCTGCCAAACACAGCTCTCGAGCAACACGATCGTCTCGTCATCACCGTCCGGCGTGAGTACCTGCAGGTCTCCGTTCTTACTCGCACTGTTCGTTCTTCAGTCATGATACTAATGCAAACGCTCGCCACGCTGTTACAGGACGCCCTGTCGGCCGACTTCGGATGGGCCGTCGGACTCGCCTTGGGCGCGTGGGTCTCCGGGTGCATCTCCCAGGGACACATCAACCCCGCCATCACGATCGCAATGGCGACCTTCCGGCGGGACTTCCCCTGGCGCAAGGTCCCTGTGTACATCTTCGCCCAGCTCATGGGGGGGATATGCGGCGCCGGGATTATTTACGCCAATTATATTCATGCGATCGACCTCGTCGAGGGCGGCCGCCACATCCGCACTGTGCCTGGCACAGCTGGCCTGTTCGCCACGTACGCGGTATGCTCTATGGCACTTAATTCTGCTTCCTGGATGGTCATCTGAACGATGTTTTTTTTCTAGCTTCCGTACCTGACTCCAGTATCGGCGTGGTTCGACGAGGTGGGTATCTCCACACTGAAATTTGTGGCCCGTTCCTGATCCATTGGTATAGTTCCTCGGGACGGCTATGCTCGTCATCGTGGTGTGTGCTTTGGGCGATGCGAAAAATAGGCCCACTCCACCCGGACTCGTCCTGCTTGTCATCTTCGTCACGATGCTCGGTATTGGGGCTGCGTTAGGGATGCAGACGGGTACGCATTTTTCCCTTGGAGAGCCGCTCCAAGGGACGCACCTCATGAAGCATACGGTATACCCACAGGCTTCGCTATTAACCCGGCTCGCGATCTTGGACCTCGGCTGTTGACCGCCATGGTCGGCTACGGCGCCCCAGGTGAGTCTCATACATAGAGGTCTTGCAGCGGGGCGAACCCTGGTGATTTAATAATGGTCCCTAGTATTTACCTTCAGGAACCAGTACTGGTTGTGGTGCCCAGTCCTCGCTCCAATTGCGGGTGCGCTCGGTACGCCGGCTGCCTTCACTCCTATTGCGCCATACATATTGATCCACCGTTCTCGTACTCGTTTCCGCAATAGTTGGCACGTTTTTGTATGACCTCTTGCTTTACTGCGGTACAGATTCGATTCTGAGTAGGGGGTACGTTACGCTTCATGCTGCAGCCGCCGTCATCCTCAATCACGGCGTCGCTCACCTGTTGTCCTGTTCCAGAGACAATTGGGCCCGGAGGCTCCTGGACGAACGGGCGAAGAACGCCGAGGCCCACGGGATGGTGTAGCCAGCGACTCTGGTGCAATGCACCATTCCCGACTCTCACATGCCGCTCTCCAAACTTCAAGTTGAAGTCCCGCCCGCGCTTTCAGCAGTTCTCGACTCGCAGACCCTTCTCGTCTTCTCGTCCTACCGATACGGGTCTCTCTAGGCTACTTACAGGGACCGCTGCTGCGTCCGATGCGCGCATATTCACGCTGCCGCTCGCTTTCCTATTATACTCGGTCCCGAAGATCCTCGCATGGGCACCAGTCGCTCCGTCGATCGTCTTTAAATATGGTACTGTACTGCTGATAGTCTCATTCGTTATTCCCACCTCCTTGGGCCCCTGCGCCACTCTTTCCCGTCACCAGCTGTACCAGTATCCCATGTCTGCCCCTTCCATTCGTATGGGTCCATACGTGTAGCGTAGGGTGTAGTTTCGCCTTGTGTGCGGAGGTTGTCGCGGGTCAGACCTTGTCCCACTCACAGTCGGTGGATAGGTTATGTGGGTGCAGCGGCACTCTGCATGGCAGGGGATTGGGGTGCTTGTCTGGATGGATGGACCTAGATGAGGGACCGGGGACGAAGTGGTAGGTGGGGGTGGAGGGTCTGTTCCTCTTTTATTCTGCTCGTCGGTTTTAACTGGGCGCTTTGGCTGTAGGTAGACGCCATGGACTACAATCTACAACAATTTGCTTACGCTGTAGCAGTCTTGAGAGACTGAGGCAGAGAAGTAAGAGGACGAGCCCCAGGCTGTTACTGTAACCGACGATGGAGGAGCACCACCAATATTCGGAGTTCGGGCCCGGGGCCCGGCCGAGAGTCTATCGGCGCTTCAAACCACTGCAGCCAAGTCAAATCTTTTCCTTGTATCTTCACCACCACCCTACATCCTACAATCAACCGCAGTGTCTCCTTTTCTTCCTCAAAATCATCATATTTTTAACTCGGACAATCGGATAGCTTTTACTAAGCTAGCCTCGAAGATGCCATGGATGTAAAAGTCGCATTTCGAGTCCTCGTCGCCAGTATGGACAGTCAATCGAGGGTCGCGGAGTTCCACCGACCGTCTATAAGCGGGTTCTCGAAACATTCACCGTCGAAATTCAAAGCCTGGAGGGCCTGTGATGCAATGGGCATGCAGATTGTATGGCTTGAGGTACTCGGTTGGTGAGTTTTCTGGAGATGGTTTCTATGTGGTCCATTGCGGAAGTTGTATGCGTGTTGTGGCACACCCGTACGGGGCAGGCTTTCCAGAGAAGTACCTTCGCAGTTCAAGAAGCGTATGCTAGTCCTGCCGCGTAGCCTTGAAACACAACACGCCAGGAAGCAAACAGCTATATGCGCCAGCCAATCCCGATATGATTTCTTTGTCCTGGCATTGACAACGGCGTTCCACTGATTGTACACGTGCTGGCTGCGGTGTTGAGTTAAGTTCAACACTTACTTGCAGGATAACCCTCGTTTGAGCTGCTGCACATGTCTCTCGCATGCTCCTAATTAGCTAACGAAATTTTAGTGTTTATTACGCTCACTCATCATTCAAGACCCCAACGGGCATGCTCCCGCAATCGTGTCCTCTGCCCTGAGGAAGCGGTGGAGCGCTGCTTCAAAACGATCAGCACGTTTCTGGAATGTCGATCCAGCTGACTACCTCCCGGTGGCGTCCTCCTCGTCATGAACACGATGCATTCCGAGTTTTCGACAATCTCCGTGGATACAGCTGACCAGATTCTTGGATGCCGAAGCTCGACTGACTCACATCGTCCCAGACTCTCAACCTCCGGTAAAGGCACAGAAATGGGAACCAGTCACTGTGAGCGAGGTCGTCCGGGTCATCGACTGGCCAATCTGTGCCGCAGGTACCATCTCATAACATTGTCATACTATGGGCGCCTTATGTCAAAGAGGACCACGGCCTCCAAAGGTGATCCGACAAGACTCGCCACTGAGAATCGCACGAGTTACGATCCGCGAGTCGGCGCCTGCAAGCTGCGCCACAACTTCGGTTGCGAGGACGAGGAACGTGGTACACCGCGACGCTTGGAGGGCAACCATTCTTCGACTTTCACAAGCTCTGCTCTTTCACGACGTGCTCCCTTCATTTCCCTGCTTATCACCATTGCACAAGCGTCCGTGCGTACCGCCCATATCGCTGCACCTCTAGCCATGTAAGTCGTCCGTATTCAATTTCTGGACCGTCCGTTCTAGGCATACTCACCTTTCCAAACGTAAGAAGATTACCCTCCCGCGGGTCCGACAATTAATGTCACTTTGCCTAAAAGCCACGATTGCCCTTCGAATACTCCTCGTTCTGACCTCGTGATGTCGTAAGTATTCGGACCATGGAGTGGTCACGACACTTGGCGATGAGCAACACCTCGTTGGCTACCTTCTGCGTAGCATGCAACCAACACCTCTACAACGCGCGGCAACCGCTCGACGTCCTGCACTGGGCGTTTTGCGCAAGGTCGGTGACCTATCATCGCCCTCACTATCTCCGCGCACCCGCGTCAGATGCGGATCCCGCTCCCCCTAGTCTTCTCGAGCTCCGCTAACAGCTACATGAGAGATGTGGTCATCTGCGTCGAGCCGTCCGTCTCCGTCTTCATGTCTACCTCCCGTTCCCCACCCCCTATGCACGCGCCGCGGCGATTACTCCCCGCAAGAATCACCTGTCATCCCCATATCTCGCTTCATGCTGGGTCTGCCAGTCTTGACACCTCACTTTTGTTGGAGAAGGTCGTCAAGTCAATGTCGATGACCGACTCCTTCTCCCAACCCTCCAACTCAGCCGCTGTAGACGGAGACGAAGATGATATAGATATCGCCAGGGACCAGGCTTCATGGCGCTCGGATGAGGTTGCTATGGCCCACGTGTCAACGAAAGGAACTTGACAGGAGGAACTATTCCAGGCATGTCGAAGCTGCTAGTACGGCTTCCCAGACTGACATCTATGTCTGAAGGATCCGGCGACAGGTGACGCAGAGCCTGAATCCATAAGGGCCGAGAGAGATACGGGAGATACGGTGTTTCGCCGTCTGTACGCGCGACTCCGAGTCGGAAAGATGGCTGGAATTCTAGGAAGAGTCTAAGAGGCGCCGGGGAGGAAAAATGACACCGTCGTAAGTCCGACCTAGTGTTTCAATTAACAAAAGGCTGATGCAGCATGGGTGTTGTGTCATGCGAAAGCGCACAGTCTATGGTGTTAGGACGGGGAAGCACGGTCAAGGCCAGCCAGCTGTGCGTCGATGCGGGAATGAGGCAACCCGAAGAATGCATTTCGAGAAGGTTTGTAGGTTCTGCGAAGGAGATGAGCTGGGGAAAGAAATTTGATGGCAAACCCCTATGCAGCCACAGTTCACCATCACACCGTCCAGTTGTCCAGGCCCTCGGGGCCAAGCCGCCTGCTCGATCATATGCCAACCCACTGAGCGACTCGAAGGCAACGCCCGCTTGCCGATCTTGCGCACCGACCACCAACCGACCGCGGTGACTAGAACATGTCCACCCCTGACGAACGATGTTTCCTGCCCCCCTTGGTCCCCGCTTGGAATGTGTCCTCTCCAGATCTGGCTCTTTTTTTTCGAGTGACAGACCTCCTCATGACCTCAAGTTCCCGTCTTGAGTATGACTGCTCCCCCGACTGGGCACCATTTCTGTTGGCTGATCATTGTACGTGTCATGGGCAGGGATTAGGCCTTCTCCGCCTGCTGTACTCGTGGCCCTCAGCCCCCGTTGAAGAGCCACTTCCCGGGACGCCTTGGTATATGTAGATCTCTTTCCATAGTCTCCGAGTCCCCGGAACAGCCGCCTCTTTCTACCTCAAGCTCCGGCCTTTCGTGCTCCCCTGTCCTCGAGCTGCTGCATCATGTCCACGCCTTGCGACTCAAATCGTCTCTCTCCTTCGGCCAACGCGAACGTCACGAAGTCTTATCGCAGTCTTTGGTCTCGCCTTCTGTCAGCTTACATTTCCCCCCATATGATTGCTGTTGTAGTGTCAACTCACCAGTTCACCCTTTCCAGGAACTACATCCGGGAGCCCGCGGCAGAGTTTCTCGGTGTCATGATCCTCGTCATGTTCGGAAATGGCGCAGCCTGCCAGGCACAGCTCTCTGGGAACAAGAATGTCGCATCGATGGCGTACGGTGTGAGTGAATCCATCATGAGCCCCTACCACTTGCACCTCTGCCACCACAACTGAACTGTGTGCCCGGACATTGCTGAAAACCCGCCCCACTGATCCTTCACAGGACGCATTGTCCGTCAACTTCGGCTTCGCCGTCGGCCTCGGTCTCGGCGGGTGGCTCGCCGGACTCACCTCCAAGGGACACATCAATCCCGCGGTCACTATCGCAATGGCGACGTTCAGGCGCAAAGACTTCCCCTGGCGCAAGGTGCCCGGGTACATCCTCGGACAGGTCCTGGGCGGGCTGTGCGGCGCCGGGATCGTGTACGCGAACTACATCCATGCGATCGACCTCGTGGAGGGAGGGCGCCACATCCGCACTGTGCCCGGGACCGCCAGCCTGTTCGGGACATACGCGGTACGCTCGACGAAGTTTTTTTTTACGGCGGTTATTTAAGCGGCGCCACCGTTATTTCCAACAGCTGCCGTACATGACCTCGGTGTCTGCATGGTTCGAGGAGGTGCGTTGCTTCACCTCCGACCGCCCCATTTTGTGAGGAGCCTCTGATGCGCGCTTCAGTTCCTCGGAACCGCTTTGTTACTCATCGCGATCTGCGCCATGAGCAACACTAAAGGTGCCCCTACGCCACCCTGGCTTGCCTCCCTCGTGCTCTTCATCACGATGCTTGGTATCAGTTCTTCATTCGGAATGCAGACAGGTGATATCCTTTCTTCCAATCACTGCTCCAAATAGTCCCTCACGAGACATTGTACCCACAGGTTTTGCCATTAATCCAGCCCGTGATCTCGGTCCTCGCCTCTTGACCGCCATGGTTGGCTATGGCGCCGAAGGTGAGTAGCACGAGGACTCCCCGCAGCACGCTAAACCACTGTTGTTGAACCTTGTTTCCCAGTTTTTACGTTCAGGAGCCATTATTGGCTGTGGTGCCCCGTTCTCGCTCCCATTGTGGGCGCACTTTGTATGTCATCTGACTCTGCCACTATCAAAGTGTGTGCCATTTGCTAACCATATTTCTGCAACAGTCGGCACCTTCTTCTATGATCTCTTGTTCTACAACGGTGCAGATTCTATCCTGACGAGACTGTGCGTAGCATTATCTATATTTACAGCCCTCCATCGTAGCGTTACTGAGGCTTGCCTCTACTGTAGCGACACCTGCGCTCCGACCAAGCTTGACGAACAGGCGGACATCCCTGACCTCAAACACGTCCCATCAGGCGATGAAATGGCCTAACGGCACATGATTACAACACCATGATAACGATTTACGACTCTCGCATGCGACTGTCTATCTGCCGCTTCCGCGCGTTCTATGGTCCTTAGCTCGGAGTCTAGTCTCGTCATGTCTATACCAGCATGCAATCGTCAGCTACCGTGGTTGTCACTACGTTTGCCTGGTGCATGGGTTTGTGCATCACCTTGTTGTCCTGAGTACTTAATAATCCCCTCCGCACACAAATTGTGTACCTTGAGCTAGGTCGACCGTCCTCACCTTGACACCAATCACTCCGCCTCCTCGCTTTGTCTTCCCCTTCTCTCTCCCCGCGCTATCCTCGCTCTTCCGGACTAGCGGAACCGCCATCTACATTAAGTGCGTCCCATATCTGGAAGTCTACCGCTTCCTCCGTAGGTCTAGCCCCTGTTGAATGTGGTCGCAGCGTGCGCGCGAAGGTCGATGGGAGGTTATAGTGGTCCGCAGAAAAGGCTACTCCAACGAGGCGTTTCAAGCGCGTTTAATCGGCAGTCGCTCAGACAGGATCGACCTCGTGCGGGAGAGGCGAGGTATCGACCCCATCGCCGAAGAGTATCTTCAAGTTGTGACAGTCATTCGCAAGCTACATTGATCATGCTCTGTCGGTATCACATACAAAACTATTCGCGCTCACTTCCGGTCAAGTCCCCTTGCTATCCAGGACTGTATCAGTCAGTACACTCTGCGAAACGAGGATTGCATGGACGCACTCCCTTACCAGAGTACAGCGGATTGTTGCCACTCTACGTGGTCTAAAGCGCAAAATAATATGTATGTAAAGAGGCCTCGACGTTCCATGCCTGTGCCAATGCCGAGCGTCACGGACTGTGGCGGCAGTGCCTGCGATGAGGCGGTGCCCAGCTGAGTCCCGCTGAGTCTCAAACGTTGGCGAAAAGTCCGCTGGACCACAAGCGTGCAAACCTCCAATTTCAAACACACATCTCGTTAATTGCGGCCTTCATCTCTAAGTTATCTACCGTTTTCCAACCACATAACGTGGCGAACGTCTTGAACATCAGTGGTGAAACCTGGTGAAGGTCCGGCTTACGCCAAACATATAATATCGGACCCCGCTGTGCTCCGCTCCAACCAGCAGGTTGTGGCGCTGCGAAAGGGGGCCAGTATGTTCGAATTCGAATATTTGGCACCCACACAAGGCTATGTCCGTACGTATGTTTTCCACTACATATCCTCGAGAAGCGGATACTAAGAGCACCAGTGCGCCCACTCGAGGACCTCCATCTTCGCTGTGCTCTTTCAGACCCTCTCTTTCAAACCCTCTCTTGCTCGTTCAGGCTCGCTTTGTTCTTTGACATTGTCGCACGCTCGGCAAGGTATACGTCCGTCATCACGCTGCCTGTCGAGCTATCTACCCACCACATTCCCCGCCTCTCCCACCCAAGGAAAGCCGCCTCCCCAAGTGACTCCAATCTCCCCTCGACACCTCACGCTCAGATCTATCTGTTCCTGTCCCTGATGGCGGACCGTTCCAGCCCGGTCAGCCAGCCGACTCAGGCTGCCACTCAGACGCAACTCGCCTCTCAGCAGCACCACATCGTCGAGGACACGAACCTCTGGGGCTTCCTCATCCCGTGCAACTCCAACAACCCTCACATATCGCGCATCAACTTCCACAAGCCAAAGAAGGTGTACACGCTCGGTCGGACCTCGCGTAACGACATCCGGCTTCCCAAGTGCCAGATCGTCAGTAAGTGCTCGTAGCATAGCTCTCCTCGCCACGACATAATCAATCGATATCTGTTTATCATCATCTAGGCAGCAAACACTGTTTATTTCAGTGGGATGGCGTCGAAGACCCGTCGGCGTCCGCCGTCACCGTCACAGACTTCTCCAGCAACGGCACCTTTGTGAGCGTGCCACTCCGTCGATCGATCCCGCCGATGTTCACGCTTCTGCAGATCAATGGTGTTCGGATTGCTGAACCCAACAAGCCTCAGTCGCGGATCCTGTATGACGGCAACGAGATCTCCTTCGGGAGCTGCCTCCCACGCCCGATCGAGACCGCACACGAGGACTACCGTACGTAATGCCACACGTGGCCTCCCCCAAGCTAACCTCGCAGCTTATGCAGGCTTCATCTTCCGGAAGAGGCGACCCGGGGCCCTCGCGGACAGCTTGGACGAGTCATACGACATCCAGCACGTCCTGGGTAGCGGGTCATTTGCGACTGTCGTGAAGGCGCTCCATAGGACGGAAGGTCAGTGGTATGCTGTCAAGATTGTGCAGCAGAACAAGCTACGGCAGGGGATCCTCGGCGAGCGGCGTGATTTCCAACAAAAGGCTCTTGTGCGGGAGATCGACATCATGAAGCGCTTGCATCATCCGAATATCTGCAGATACAAGGACGTGTTTATCGAGGAGGACAACGTGTGTACGTGCAGCGTCGCCGGTATTCGTGGCTACGCGGGTCATTCATCTTCCCCTGCATAACAGCACTCGTGATGGAGTTCGTAAAGGGAGGCGATCTCATGAGCTACCTATACGAACGGGGCGCTTTGCGTATGCCTTTGTCTTTGATTCTCTATTCGAATATGTCCTGATCTGATAACTGTTGCAGCGGAATGTGAAGTTCAATACTTTACGTATCAAATCTGCGAAGCTCTGCATGTAAGCCTCCCTTGAGGCACGCCTTCCGGATCCGCTAACCCCTCGGTTTTAGTACGTCCACGAAATGGGGATAGCTCACCGTGATCTGAAGCCCGACAACATCCTGCTTACAGATGATAAACCTCCTATAGTCAAGGTCGCCGACTTCGGGCTTGCGAAGATGGTCGACAGCGTAACGTTCCTTCACGTGAGTTGATTATTAGCTGTGCGGCCAGTATTTTCCTTGCCTGATTGTTCGCCATAGACTATGTGCGGAACACCGGAGTACCTCGCGCCAGAGGTCGTCAAGAACGCGGAACGGAACGAGAGATATGACAAAGTTGTAGACAGCTGGAGCATGGGCGTGATCGTCTTTGCATTGTGTGTCTCTCGCTCCCCGGCTCGCGCTCATCGTTGCTAATTGCCCACCTGGTTCTGACAGACTGACAATGTGCACGCCGTTCGTAGAGTTCCCGGAAGGTACAGACGTCGCCACGCAGATTGCTAATCGTCAAGTCGAATGGGAGGTCCTCCGCAAGTTCCACGTCAGCGAGTCCTGTCAGTCCCAACTCCTCCTCGCGTTCCCGTTATTTGTTCACAACCATCGATCTCACGGAGAGATTGCATCCACAGGCGAAGACTTCGTCCGCAAGCTCATGGACCTCGACCCAACAACGCGTATGACACTTACAGACGCGCGAGCGCACCCCTGGCTCGCAGAGCAAGCCGCAGCTGCCTCCGCCACCAAGGACAACAACAAGGAAGAGGAGGAGAACGAAGAAGGACCGGTGGTTGCCACCCAGCCTTCGCAAGAGGACCTAGACCTCGCACAGAGCCGTGCGTCGCTCCCGCCTGACACGCAGTACGACACCGAGTCTCAAGCCCCTTCCAACGTCGGCCTCGAGGTGTCCATGCGCTCGCTGGGCGGGCCGAGCCACCTCGCGCTCGGGCTCATGAGCGTCGACTTGGGCACCGACCCGACTGCGGAGCCCGCGGAAGGAGAGGGAAAGATTGAGACGCCGCCACACGTCCTCGTCATGGATGAGAGCAAAGAGGACGGTGCGGGCGGAGAAGAGCAAGAGGATGGTGGGAGCCAGTCGCACATGGTGCAGCGCCGCGCGGACGTAATCCGCCGCGCACACAATAAAGGCATCGAGCTGCCTGCACCATCGCAGGTCATGGAGGCCCGAGCCGCTGCAGAGCTCGGTGTTGTTGACGTTTCTGTAGACCCCAGTCCCGATCCCGGTCTTTCCACCACGAGCACTGGTGGCAGCGCAGGGCCGGCTTCGCGCGCGGATGGCAAGAGGAAGGCGACAGAGCTCTACCCGGAATCCCCGGTTGTCCCTGGCAATGGCAGCAATGCGGTCATGGAGATAATGTCGAGTGCTGTCGATGCAAATGCTCTAGCTCCGGGCAGCGGACATAATACGGGGACGATACGCGGCGGCCCGAAGCGCGGACGGGAGCCCGAGTCTGACTTCGAAGGCAGGGAAGGGGGTGGAATTACAGCGGCTGTGGACCGCTCGCCGTCAGCCAAGAAGGCGAGAACGAGCGGCGAGCAACTGGAGGCGGCTGCGGCGTTCGCGGGCGAGGAAGAAGGGGTCGAGGACGCGGTTTCCCACTTGGGCGTGGAGGCGGGAGCGGGTAGGCGGAGATCGAGTCGACTGCAGGCAGAGCCGTCAACGAAGCCGAAGTCTGCGCGCAAGACGTAGCGCATATGGCATCCCGATTCAAGTTGTTGGCTCCCTGTTCTTTTCGGGGGTAACTGCGTGATCATGGCGGTCGAGAAACGCGCAGTGTGCTATGTAGTGCGATGTATACCGGGTCTGCTATGCCTTCCTCTTGCTCCATCGACATCGTTTTACGGCTCGTACATGTTATGATGTTCTTCATGTATCCCGGAAGGGCTTTCATAACGATTGCATACCTTCAAACCATGTTTTCTTATGGAACCTTGTTAAATCTTCTTCAAATAATGATCAATGGCAGAGCGCTGGTCATAAGTTATCTTGATACATGGGATGTAGGTATAGTCCATGCAAAGTCCATCTTGAGAGCGCGGCTCTACAACTTACAGGAGCTATGAATTAGTCCGATACCGAGATCTCCCAAGAGCCCAGGGGCTTCAAGGTGACTGAAGAGATTGGTCATATGTCGGGCAGAGATCCTTCCACGCTTGAGGCGAGGGGTTTGCAAGCGGAGTCTCCTTCGTGTCCTCCGCGAGAACGACGGCTAGGCCGGCCTGCAAGTGCCAATCGATGTGGCAGTGAAGGAACCACGGGCCCGGGTTGTCGGTCTGCGCGGATCCATGCCCATGTGATCAGCGACATCCGCGCTCGCCTATGCACGCTAGCATCGGGAGACGTACCACGAAACGGATAGTAACATTGTCGTTTCCAGCGCCGGTATTGACGGTGTCGCGTTGGACTGGGTTCTCATAGTTGTACTCCGAACTATTCGCGCTGCGGACGACAGAGAAGGTGTGCTAGGAAGAGGGCAGAGCAAGGTCCTCAGTCAGCGTTGAAGACGGAGTTGAAGGGGGAAATCAAGTGCTCACGCCGTGAAGGTGGAAAGGGTGCGGGTCGCCCACCGTGTGTGAAGCGTCGAACGAGAGCTCAATGGTGGAGTACGGCGGAAGCGTGTACACGCTCCCTGAGGGAAGCAGCGACTGAGCTGTCTGTTTGCCGCTCAGAATCTGCAGGAGCACCGGGACACTGGGAGGATTGAACATATGTCCGTTTATGGTGAAGTTGGGCTAGTCAATGATAAGGCTGTCAGCATGCGTCGACGATACCCGGTATGTGGACGTACAGCGTTGAAACCGAGGCTGAGATGGAGAGCATAATCAACTCCACCGGGGTAAGGCTTTCCAGGCTGTGGGACAAGGTTTTCGTAACCCTTTTTACAAGGCCTATTACCCAGGAAATACTTACAGCAGCGGGTTTCGTCAACGGTGCGAGATTGGTCTCTACCAGGGGCTGCAAGCTCGGCGTCTGGGTGCTGCTAGGCTCCTGCTCTGGCGCTCCTTTGTACCGTAAAATAGCAGAGTTGATTCCGTTCGTGAAGCCCGTCGCTTCGTTGTTATTCGGGCCGGCGCGAATCCAGTAGTTTCCGATGGTTTGGTTCGCGGTGAGCTAGATGGATAGTGTTAGAAGTTAGAAGGCAACACCGAGAGTGCCATGTAGTCGCAAGAAGACGTACGACAACAGAATACCTCTGTGCGGAGAAAATGTCGAACGAGTCAACGGTGTGGGGCTGGGTGTTTACTCCATCGGCCTCGATTATGGTGAGTGCATGATTGTCAATCGAGAAGGTGAAGAAGGGGTCGCAAGACATGCTGACCACACGGAAACGATAACTGACGGAGTCCTCGGGATCAATCAGGTGTCGTAGGACTGCTTGAAAAGTAGACTGACCGTTTGCCGTGTTCGACGTTGATGACGGCAAGCTCGGAGGTCGGATTCCCGACCCATCTACCGAGGCCATTGATCAAGATGCTATTGGCCTTCCTGTGGCAGATTTCACGGTCATGTGCATGAATCGCTGGATGAGAGGACATACGGAGGTGCCTGACCCTGCACGACGGCGGCAGCCTGATGGTACCAGTCAGACAAAGTGATAACTGTATCCTCTACCGCAAATATTTCAGCATCTCGCCAAATCGAGTCTACGGACGGGACTCACCATTGTCGACGTCGTATAGATGCGCGTGTGGATCGTGCGGGTCATAAACCACCATCGGCCCACGAAGGCCGTCACAATACTGCGTAGAAAGGTGGCTATGGTACCAGAACGTGCCTACGTGGCCTCCATCAGCCCCATTTCAAGCTCAAAGCGCGGGTGTTCGGGAGGGTTCAGCTTTACTGACCTGCCTGGTCCAGTACCCGGAATTTGTACTGGAAGGAATGATCCTTCGTAATCGGGCATTGGGTTACAAACGCCGTACCGTCCGCCCAGTTCGTAGAATGCTGAAATAGCCCGTGCCAATGCTGTGCAGCGCCCACAAGGCCAATCAGTGTAGGTTCTACCCGACAGCGGACGTCATCGCACTAATGCACTTACAACGGTCGTTGCGGTAAGCATAGTCTCGTTCTGTAGACGGTCGATGACGTTAATGCGGAAGTGGTCACCCTGCATCGCAGTGAGCTCGACGGTCTCGGTGGTCTCGGTGAGAATCATCGAGAAGGTGGTACACACCTTGCGTCCATGGATGAGCGGGCCAGGGAAGCTGCCCCCGGCGAGGACAGTATCCCGAGCAAAGCCATCGGGTGCAATGACTTTGTTCGCAATGACGAGGTCGGTGACGGGCCCTATTGCAGCCAGCACCCCGCTGGCAGCTCCGAGAAGGACGGCGACGTTCTGAAGCATAGTAGCACTCCTCGTATACCGAGAGAAAGAGAAATGAAAAGGCAGGAAAGGGGATGGAGCCCTCGAAGGCTGAGACTTGGGAGGACGAGGCAATTTAGCCCCGTCTTTATACGTAGATGCTCGGTTAGCTCTGGCGTAGGGTTTGCCTCCCAATGCCCATCATGCGATCCGCTTGTCGCGTAGAATAGAATGACGGTCGAGGCGATGTCACGGCACGACAATGTCTCTGATGGTGCAGTTCATCGCCGGATGCGTACGTTGTTCCAGTTCCCGGCATGGAAGTGCTCTAGGCGAACCGTGTCGCCAGCGCAGTAAGAGGGGGCGGCTCGCCTGTCAGAGGATAGCCAGGGCGTACTTGCTCCGGCGGTGTCGACAGATGGCTCGAAGTTCGATTTCCCCATGCTTGATGCACGCACGGCGTCCCCAACTTCAGGAGGATGGGCCGTCATGCCACAGATGGGAAATCGACGAGCGCCCTACATCCGATGCCGTCGACGGTTACAGGCTACACAACAGCGCGTGACGCATGACAGTGCCTCCGTCCCGCTCATTGAGCCTTGGTGGGGCCGCGCGTCGTTGCTCGCCTCGTCTACAGGGCGACCTGCCGATCAAATGATGTCAACGCAATATTGAATGCCGGACACGTTCGCGGCCAGATAGAGGCCGTCATGAAACACCTGCAATGGAAGGGTGTAGTGCATGTGCCATCGGCTTCGTGCCGGGAGTGCAACGCAGCCTCCCGAATAGATCGGGGACAAGAGGGAGGCGTCCTTGACGTACGAAGATCCTTAGCGTCAAACGACTCGACTTGCCTCGAATTCTCCAAACGATCCGCCGACGCGGAGGTACTCCATCCAGGCATATACAGCGGGCGTGTGGCGTGTTATTCACCTTTTCGGGTTCTGTTATGGGCGCGTTTCTTCAGCCCGGCTCGCAACACTGATCGGTCAAACGACTCGCCCAGCATCCAGCCACACAGGCACCAGCCAGGATGCTCATTTGCTGCGTTGCGGGTACTGCGTACTTGTTGCGATACGTAGAGGCGATTGGAACAAAAGCGTGAGTCACGATGAGTCGTCAAAGTGCGCCACCAGGACAGCATGAAGCTGGGTGACGGTCGAACCCAGAACGGACTGGGCTTGCCACAGCCGCACAGAACGCGGTGAACTTAGATCGTGGACATAACATATCGAGTACAGGCTAGAAATATCGCCTCTTCCTGGGCAGAGCGATGTAAGTCCGCAGCGACGAAGAACACTAGCGATGACCTTCGCACCTTCCTAGACCCTGCACCCTCCGGCCCCCGTTCGAGGCCCGGTCAGCCTTCGTCCATCGTCTCGACCCCAGCATTCCTCCACCACGACGTCGGACCAAGACCTTGTTCCGACATCGAACACTACAGCCGACACTGCATCAGCACGCCATGAAGCGCTTGTGAGTCCGACGGGGGCACGTACAGTGATCGTATATGGTGGACGACGGCTCTCTCGGGCCTGCTGTACACCTTCGTGTGCCTTGGGCGGACCGGGCTCGTCATCGTGAAACTCGTCCGCCTCGACGCGGACCCGGAGCACGTCGCCCGTGTCGATGTACATCCGGTCTGTCAGAGCGGAATCTAACAGCTCGTGGGAGGACGTACTCTCCGAGCCGGGCAGCCAGAAGTGTGCGCGCTCTTTAGGGTCGCTATAATTGCGTTCATTCAGACGCACTGCCTGGCGCCATTCGGATAGAGCGGGATGGAGACTTGACGTACAAGGCAGTGGGCTCTGGCAGATACACCAAAGGCACGTAGATGTCATCGAAAAAGCCGATAGTTACTGACGGACCGGTCAATTGAGAAGGGATCCGAGGATATGATCCGGGGGAATGACGTACGCCGCACTCCGTCCTCATCAGAAGATTTGACTTTTGCAAGGATGACTTCCGACGCGAACGGCCTAAACACCGTTAACCGGAAGACAACTATCGCAAATCAGCAACGGTTTCCTCAGCACGTAGCCAAAGGGGCTCTCGATGAACAGAAAACAAGATGTTTAACAAGTGTCGCTTAAACGAAAACAAAATGGTTGGAAGCTTCAATACGCATATCATGGAAGTCTTGTCAATGTCAATACCCTGTTATCAATGGGAAGGACGCACAAAGACCGAGGAGGAACTCGACGCATGGGATATTGTGCCTAGGATTCACATTGTTGGGAAGGGCAGAACCGCTGACTGGGCACTTACTTACGGAAGCCAAAAGGGACAATCAAAGTTTACGGGGCACTAGGAGGCATACTCGGGGTGCAATGACCGCAATCAGGTCTGCACCCCTGTGTCAGGAGGCAGAAGGCGGAGATGGGGCCGAGGCATTATACCAAGCCGAGCAATGACTCTCGCAAAGTCCGTCCAAGTGCTAGTGGTCAGAAAGTGACATGTTCGCCAAAGGTGCCCTATGACCCGTCCGACGGCAAAGGCGGGCGCACACAGGGCCAATGGTTTACCTGATGTCGTTCAGGCGAAGACGGTCGCACAGACGAGCGCCAAAATCTGTCTGTGCAGTGTTGGCAACGAAGTCAGACTGGTCAGAACTGTCGTGACCCAAGCTCTGACATCCAGGTCAGAATATTTCACCCGGAATGCTGTCGAGGTTGCGGTGAAACTGGCCTGAACTCCTCTGCCATCTTCCGCCGTCAAGACAGGAACTGCAGTGCTATCATAGCGAGCGCCATTCTTTACGATCACGAAGGTCAAAAAGCGCCACGCAGAAGATGATATACCAGTGCCCTACGAACCGCTTTGCACCAAGAAAGCTCCGGTGGGCGTCCGCCGGATCAGGGATTTAACGGACGCTGGACGGGGGTCCCGTGCTCCCTCATGCTTGTAGCCCGTCATAGAGAATACGATCCGACACGTATACGGGGTAGTTGTACGCCGGTCCCAAACGGATTGATTGTGTTTCAATGGCTGCGTATCCAGCCGAAGCTCATAGATGGCTCCTGGGTGCAAAGTCTAGGTTCGTCCGCGAGTGCTTAAAGCCCGGTGTTGGCGGCGCCGGTCCTTCGAAACATAGAAACAAAAGTCCAGGCTCCCGAGAATATTTTGTCGAACTTGCGAAGAAACAAAACGAAAAGGGCCCCTTGACTGTGAAGCAACTCACCTACCCTTGTACCACAAACATCCATCTCCATATCTAACCTTCCCCTCCCCGACTTCCGCGAGGTCGAAGACGCATATACACAGCCCGACGTCGTGCAAGACGCGGTTCGCGTACTTCTTGTTCAACTCATTCGTGATAGCCTGCTCTGGAAGCAGTCCGAACTGGGATGGGTGAACGGCAACTGTGTCCTGAACGAGAACTAGGTGAGCTAACATCATACAAACAGCATTCGAATTCCTTGCCACAGTACCTTGATTATTGAAAGCTGGAACATTCAGGTCCGCAACGACTCGGTCAAGAGCCCAAGAGAGCACCAAAGCCGCAAAGAAGTGCAAGCAAAATTTTTGAAGCAACGAGGAGTAAAATTGTAGCAGCGCAACAGGGGGCGGAGTGCCGGCGTCGACGTCGAGGATGGCGAAAAGAAAGCTAAACCTCGACTCGAAGCGACTCGGAGGCTGATAGTGACACGCGCTTATCCTATCTTATCTTGCTGACCTCAGCAAAAATTCAGGAGAGCGAGCTCGGCGCCGGCTTTCGCGCCAGCTCTTGACCTCCTCCTCGTCCACCTCCCTCCTTCCCCCGTTCCTCCCCCTAATTCCTCCTTAGATATGGCCCCTGCTGCCGCTTCACATTCAGCACAAGTCCCTTCAAAATCCTGGCTGCCAGCAAAGTCATGGCACCACTTTGTTGCTGGCGGGTGAGTAATCGAAGCATCCACCGCACGCGCATTTGGCAAAACGTGGCTAACGTGGACTCGCATGAATGCGCAGGGTTGGGGGTATGTGCGGTGCGATCGTCACAAGCCCGTTCGATGTCGTAAAAACGCGGTTACAGTCGGACCTGTTCCGCATGAAGCACGTAGGCGTCAGCATACAGGCCAACGGCGCCGCCGCCATCACCGTCCGCCGGAACCTCCTCTGGCACTTTGTTGAGACCGTGCACATCATGCGGTACGTCCCCCGTTTCCCCTTTTCCCTTGCGCCACCCAACGTCGAACCCAATGCCAATGTTGATGCCGATGCCGATGCTGACGCGCTGGCAGGAACATCTACCGCGAGGAGTCGCCCCGCGCGCTGTTCAAGGGCCTCGGGCCCACGCTCGTCGGCGTCATCCCTGCGCGGTCCATCAACTTCTTCACGTACGGCAACGGCAAGCAGGTTATCGCCAACACCTTCAACCAAGGCCAAGAGAACTCCTGGGTCCACCTCGCCTCCGCGGCCGTCGCAGGCATCGCGACCGGCACCGCCACGAACCCAATCTGGGTCGTCAAGACCCGTCTCCAGCTCGTGGAGCACCGGCCCCAGTTCGTCGGCAGCGGCAAGTCGTTCTTTGGCGGGTCGGTTGCGACGATCAAACAGATTTTGCGAGACGAGGGCGTGCGTGGGTTTTATAAGGGGCTCAGTGCGAGCTATCTGGGTGTGACGGAGGGGACGATCCAGTGGGTGCTGTACGAGCGGTTGAAAAAGCTTACGGGTGGGACGCAGAGCAAGGGCGGCGTGCAGGAGTGGGTGGGGATGATCGGGAGCGCGGGCACAGCCAAGTGTGTCGCGTCGCTCATTACATACCCTCACGAGGTGCGTCGTCATTTTGTTTCGTTTTCTCGTGCCTCGGAGGCAGAGGCTTACAGGCTTTTGGGCAGGTCCTGCGCACACGACTTCGACAACCACTTGTGGACGGAAAGGTCAAGTACACCGGTCTCTGGCAAACATTACGTCTCGTCATCGCGGAGGAGGGTGCTGGGTCGCTATATGGCGGCCTCAGTGCCCACCTCATGCGCGTCATCCCTAACGCTGCAGTTATGTTCTTCATTTATGAGGCGGTGTTGCGCATGTCATGACATGACCTTTCGCTCGGATTGTGCTTGTCCTGGTCTCATTTATACGCCCACTACTCCCACCTTATGCTGTCCCGCATGCTATCGATTACGCTGTACCCATGTTATAATGGCCAATCACTCCTCACTTACGTGATTATACTGTAGACCACACATGTATTATACTTTACCAGCACCCCTTCTTACTTACTAAGGTTAATCTGACTCAGACACTTACTTACACCATCCGCCGGTAGACGAGGCAACCCCCGAAACACGATCAGTTATCGTCAAGACACGGGCGCACGTAGGGCCCGGAACAAGCACCATGCATCCCGCGAATAGTGATGTGCAGATCCATCATCCAAAAACGTTGTTACAGCATGATTACAATACTACCGAATCGTCCGCGTCCATCCACGGCACCCTGGTGGACCTGCCTCAGTTGTTCTCGCCGCGCCCGAGCTTGTCCAGTGCGCGCACGCCCTGCTCGAACCACTCCTCGCGCGTGACCCAGAACTCCTCGCGCTGCTTCATGATGTCTGCGAGCACCGCGCCGCCGAGGAAGACCATGTGCTTCCGGCGCGGGGGGTCCTCGATGCGGATCTTGAATTTCTGCAAGCAGGGACAAACGCAGCCAACGTCAGCATTCAGCATTCAGCATGCGGTTGGTTGTATCCAGATCCAGAAGAGAGAGAGAGAGAGAGAGAGAGACAGAGAGACAGAGAGAGAGACAGAGAGGAAGGAAAACGGAACGCACGTTGAGGCGCGTAGGGTCGCCGTTGAGGACGCGGGTGAGGTAGAGCTGCTTCATCTCCTTCTCGAGGCGGCTGGGGAGGCCGGGGTACATACTCGAGCCGCCGGAGAGGACGATGTGCTTGTAAAGCTCGGCGCGGACGTCGACGGCGGCGGACTGGATCGTTTGGAAGAGCATCTCTGCGACGCCCGGCTGCTCGACGTCGACGAGGTGCGGCTGGAACATGCACTCGGGGGCTTCGAACCGCTCCGATCCGATTTTGATGACGCGTCCGTCGGGGAGCTGGCGTGCCGCGCACAGAAACAGAGGGAAGGAGTGGACATCGACACTCAGCATTTACTGCGGCTCTGGGAACTTAGTAAGGAGGAGGAGGGGCTTACGGTATAGCTCTCGACGAGGACGGTTGTCTCTTCTGATAGCCGCGTGTCGAGGTCGAGGTCGTAGCTGACGTAGCAGAGCTTCTCCTTGATCTCTCGGACGGTCTCGAAGTCTGCTGTCCGGTTGAAGGCATATCCGCGCATGAGGAGGAGCTTGATCAGGTAGCGCGTCACGTCGCGCCCTGCGATGTCCAGTCGTCGCGTTAGATGGGGAAGCGAGAAGCCATCGTAGACTGGTACGATGTGCGTGACACCATCTCCGGAGTCGACAACCACGCCGGTTGTCAGACCTGGGGACCAAGGGAGTGGTCAGTACGCCGTCCGCGGAGCATGTCTCGAATCTGATTTCAAGACGGAAAGATATCCGATGTGCCTCCCTTGAATGCCGCAGAGTCTCCGATAGACAGCAAATAGGTATCGGGAAATGCTTCAAGAGATGAACTTCTGCGCACTGGATGAGAGAGCCCAAGGGGGAGACCACATTCCTTCATCCAAGGATTTCTGATTCCAAACCTTCCGGCTTGGAGAAGCCAAAGGGAAGCCAGCCGTCCTCCAGCCATTCTTAACACCACCTCCCAACGTCGCTGTTTTGGCTGCACCTCTTGAGAAGACGGCGACCTCCACGATCATGCACCTCCGTGCAGCATTGTTCCATACCTCCGATCCAACATGCAAGACGCACCTTGCGCATACAGTGTCAACACTGCCTGGATGGCGACATAGACCCCCTGGAAGCCATACTCCTCGAACATGACCTGCGCCATCCGTTGCCTGTTGACCTTCGGATTCATCGGTGGCTCCGTCAGGAGCACCTTGCGGCCGCGGGTATCCACCTGAAGCTTCTCGTCGAAGGTGTAGTCCCAGAGGAGCTTCATGTCTTCCCAGTTGCGCACGATACCGTGCTCCATCGGCTGCGTCACCTGCAGGAAATTGCGGTTCTCCGCGGCCTCGTCTCCAATCATCACGTCCTTGATTACTGCTGAGCCAGCGACGCGCTCCTCTGCACGTAGGATGGGTCGGCCGACGATTGAGGGAAATACTGCATCCAGTAGGGACCATCGCCCACGACGAAGGATTGAGAGGTACGATGATTCGTCAGGGATGAATATCATGATGA
The DNA here is from genome assembly GCA_022814645.1 of Ganoderma meredithae. Classification (NCBI taxonomy): domain Eukaryota; kingdom Fungi; phylum Basidiomycota; class Agaricomycetes; order Polyporales; family Polyporaceae; genus Ganoderma; species Ganoderma meredithae. The sequence goes on from JAKLMY010000170.1 coordinate 48,656, forward strand.
TCTCAGTCTCTATACGAGTACACACCATGTTCTGGGAAGTTTGAGCCGGCGTAGCCTACTTTGACGAACTATATGCGCGTTCGCGGGAGGGTGAGCAAGCATCATTGTGGTCGGCGATTAGAGATGTACGCACACCGGTGCCGTTATCGACGACCAAAGGCACTGAGGGATCCATAGCGGAGGCAGATCAGAGGAAAGAGCGTTGGTCGTCGTGGTCGATGTGCAAGATGGAGTCCACTGCCCGAGGCGCTGCGCGCTTGGGCGCCGCCGAGGACAGCGCAGTCTCGCGCGTCGCGGCTGTAACGGTCCTCTTTCTCTCGACTGCCACCACCGCCTGCTCCTCGTTGCGCTGCGCGTCCTTCACGACCTCGACATCTCGTCGACGCGTACCGCCTCGGCAGCGCTGGCATCCGACGCTTGACTCTCGTTCCTCGATGGCGCGCGGGGTAGCTTCGCCGGCGCCCAACGCGCTCCCCAAGGTGTCCTTCATGAAGGTCACCGACGACGCTACGCAGCAAGCAGCCGGAGTCGCTGATCAAGTTGCACGATCATATGGCTGTATGTCGCCTGTCATGGTCCCCTTTTGGCCGTTGTGTGGCTGAATGCGTCCCAGACAATGGTCCCTCAGTTTTCCAGCAGGAGAAGCACTACATTCGCTATATCGGTGAGTCCTACAGCGCATTGTCGAGGGCGGCGATGTTGACGAGCTTGCAGAACCACTCGAGAGTGACTTAGCGGTCCAGGTCGAGTATGATATGGACGAGCAAGGTATGCCTTGAGTTTATGCGCGCCTCCAGTCGCTGGCCCTCACGCCTCCTGTAGACCAAGAATGGGTAGACGCACTAAACGGCGAGCGCAAAGCCCAGCAACTGGACAAAGTGTCGTACGAGACCTTCGAGATCGTCATGGATAGGCTGGAGAAGGAGTGGTTCGATCTGGTGAGTCCTGGGGTTGCAGTCGTCGTGCCTTCTGTTCGCGAACCTTGTCTCCTGCGCGTAGACGAAGAACATTCCCAAGTCCGATATCGCTTTACCGTCTGAAGATTCCACATGCGCTATATGCGATGATTCTGAAGGAGAAAACGCGAACGCTATTGTGTTCTGTGACGGCTGCAACCTCGCCGTCCACCAAGGTATGTCATATGGCGTCTTAGGAGTCTATCTGGCAGCCTCATAGGTGCTCAGATTGTTATGGTGTTCCATACATTCCGGAGGGACAGTGGCTCTGTAGGAAATGCACGGTTTCCCCAGAGAATCCAGTTGTAAGTGCTTCGTTTGTCTTTGATCCCGCATTTACTCATGCTGGCGAGCCAGTCCTGCATTCTTTGTCCTAAGGAGGGCGGCGCATTTAAACAGACCGTCTCGGGTGACTGGGTCCATCTCCTATGCGCGATATGGGTGCCCGAGACAGCCGTAGCAAACGAGGTCTTCATGGAGCCCATCACCGGATTGGAGAAGATTTCGAAGCAACGCTGGAAACTCGTACGCCAGACCCTTCTTTCTCCGCTATAATTCCAATTCTCAGATGTTCTAGAGGTGTTCGGTGTGCGATGAGAAGCATGGTGCCTGCATCCAATGCACCAAGTCCTCATGCTTCACGGCGTTCCACGCTACGTGCGCCCGAAAGGAGAAGTTCCTCATGCCGATGAAAGCGAGCCAGGGCTCAGAAGCCCCGGTCCTCGCATGCTATTGTGAGAAGCATTTGCCGGTAAGCGTTTAGAATTTTGGCGTGGACCGTTCCAGAGGGCAGCAGCTTATACCGTGAATGGATTCCCAGCCCGAACAACTGAGGGTCCGTGAGGCGGCAATCCAAGCCGACTCAGATGATGGAGACGAGATGGAGGGTCACCAACAGACCCCGAAATCGAGCAAAAGTGCGCGGGCATACAACAAGACGTACAAGCCAGGCCCGCCGCTCGTCCCAAGAATCATCGTGAACCGTATTCTACATTACATTTCCAGGATACAGGTGCGGCACAAGCAGGATTTTGTGCATCTGGTCTGTCGGTACTGGAGCTTGAAACGGGAGGCGAGACGAGGAGCTCCTCTGCTCAAGCGGCTGCATCTCGAGCCTTGGACCGCGCTATCGGGTAGTAAACAGCAGACGGACCAGGAGAAGGCTGTGAAGCTGGACGTGAGTGTTTGCGCGACTTGTTACCCATTGTGGCACACGTTGATCGACCGTCGCTGTGGCAGCTCATGAAAGGGCTCAGGGACGATTTGGAGAGAATGCGTACCATCGCTGAAGTTGTGCGTCTACGTGAACGCGTAAAGCAGGCGCAGTCCGAGGCTGTCCAAGACGTTCTCTTGCACTTCTTATTCCCGCACGAAGGTCCGCTCAGGTTGGCGTTCCAGAGGATCACTGCGTATGCGTCAATCTTGCCTTAAATCTGGCGGTGCTTTACTGACCGAATGCGTGCAGGCACGATCGGCAAAATAGCTATTTCAAGACCCCAGTGAACAAGATGGAGGTTCCTGACTATTACGATATCATCAAGGACCCGATGTGCTGGGACATGATCGACCAGAAGCTGGACAGGCACGAGTATCTGGATCTGGCAGAGTTCAAGGTGAGGAATGACAGGTCATCCTCCGGCGTGACGCTGACGGTGGCGGTATAGCGCGATATCAACCTCGTGCTAGACAATGCAACGATGTACAACGAGCCAAGCACGCCCTATTACAAGACTGCAGTGCGGATTCGAAATGCCGCTCAAGCACTGCTTGCTGAGCTGGACGGTCTTGTTCGCCATCACCCACCCACCGCTGTACCTAACGCTGAACCACCCGCAGATGGTGGCAAGGTGGAGGAAGTTGATTGCCAGCCCGAGCAGCTTAACACGGATGCTTCTATGCCCCCGATTGGAGACCTCGAGCCGCCTCTGGAAATACTTGATCTCCTCATGTCAGAAGAGGCAGTCCGCAACGACACCAACCTCGTCCTTACGTCCACGCCCATTGAGTCGCTGCTCCAATTCGAGCTTCCCGTTATCCGACCTCCTGCACCGCCACCACCACCAGTGAAGGAGTTCGTGTCCAACCCCGTTCTGCACGAACGGATGCGGAGGAAGAGGGAAAAAGAGGGGGAGATGGAAAGAGAGATGGAAAGAGAGATGGAACGGGAGAAGGGAAGAGAAAAGGGGAAGAGGCCCAAGTACGACCGGAGTGCAGCGATCAAGCGCAAGCGCGAGGAGCGGCATGCGGCCCTCGACGCCTCGCCCGGTTTCCGCTCAACTCGTACGCGTGCTGGTGCTGCCGCTGCCGCCGCGTTTGAAGCGGAGGTTGTCGGTACATCTGAGACTCCGGATGAGAGCTCCGTAGCTGGGGATCAGCCCATGGCGGAGGCAGGGCCAAGCGTTACTCCAACGGAGAAACCCAGGAGGCAGCGGAAGTCAACGGCACTGCCCACGTCGGACATGCCGCCCACGGTAGACGACGTCGACAACTGGCAGTCGTTCAAAATGTTTGAGGTCGGATGGATCTTACCGCCTGAACAGAAACGCAGAGGAAGGGTTGGTACTGAGCGTGGACCGGTGCCGCCGCCGAGGAAGAGGGCGAAGACGAGTAAGATCATTCCTGCGAAACTTTGCAACGTCGCGCTAATCTACTTGGTTACATGTCCAGGGCACGACAAGTCCCGGCTATCGGAGGTCAGCGCGACTCCAACCGACGAACAAGCTGTTCATCTTCAGACCAACGAAGGTTCGCAGGAGCCTGAACCTTCCGAAGCCTCCGTCCCTGCATCTTCAGAACCTCGCGAGGCGGCTCAGTTTGAAACTCCGGAACCTGCGCTGCCTGACGCTTGGCCGTCTGAACCTCTTCCGTCTGAACCTCCGTCGTTTGAAGTTCCCGAAGTCGTTATGGCTGAGCCCTCAGCATCTGCTCTATCTGAACGCTCGGTTTCTCCATCCCCACCCGAGGTCGATTCTGGTCTCGGCCAACAAGCCTCTCCACCACCTGTGTCTCCACCGCCCGCGTCATTACCACCTCCGTCCCCAGCGCCCTCTGAGCCTACTCTGCTGGACGCGCATCACGTTCCCCAGCCTTCTCCGCCACCATCATCATTCCGCCAGTCAGAAGCAGATCGTAGCCCTGCCCCAGAGCATAACGATCTTCCGGAACCTCCGACAGGAGGAGTGCCTGGCGCGCCTTTCGATGATGTCGACGAGGATATCGAAATCGACGTCGTCACTATCAGCAGCCCCGCACTTCCATCCTCAGTCCCAGAACTCGGTGTTCCGGAACTCCCGGAGGAGTCCGTGTCTGCTGGAAGTCCAGGACGGGAACCTGAGCCCGAGACGGTGCCCGAAGTGGAACCCCAAACTGCGCCTGAACAGCTCGGGCCCATACCAGAACCAGAGCCCATGCCGGAACACGTCTTGGATTCTGTCCCCGTTAGATCGCCTTCGCCAGCTCACAACGTTGTGGAAGAGGCGACACAGGACGAGCGAAGGAAGAGCCCAGAGATGGCCAAGAGGAGCCCAGAGGTACTCGAAGAAAGCCCCGAAGTGGTCATACAGAACCCAGCAGTGCCTGAAGAGAGCCTACAGCTACCCAAGGACATCTTCGAGGCTCCTGAAGTGGCCATGGATGCGGATACGCGTGAAGAGCCTCCATCGCGCCCTGCGAAGCGCAAGGCGCCAGAACCGGACCCCGACGAGACAGAGGATGAGTTCATCGACGCATCACATCCCCCCAAACCGCCAACGCCGTCCCCACCTCCAGAACCACGGCGAAACCAAGAGCCGCCGCACGCCGAGACGCCCTCGGTCGGCGAGCCCGAGCGGATGGAGATCGACGAACTGGAGCGCATCGAAGTTGATGGACCTGCACCCTTCGAGGTCGCCGAGCCTGAGCCTGAGCCTGAGCACATTGAGGTGGACGAACCTGAGCATATCGATGTGGGCGAGCCTAAGCATGTGACCGTGACCAAACCTGAGCATATTGCCGTCGACAAGCCTGAGCACATCGACGTGGACGAGGATCGACATGAAGAAACTAAGGCCGCATCTCTGCAAGCTGCCTCTCTAAGGTCCCCAACCCCGGAACGTGCGGATAGTATTCACGCGTCTCCTGCACGTACGCGTCCTGGAGCCACGTCCCCTGCGGCGGAACCCCCGGCTCCTTCACCTGCTGCCGAAGCCCCAACTGCGACTCCACCTGTGGCAGAACCCTCGACTCCTCCATCTGTACCTCCGGCTCAGCCAGAGCCATCGTTTGAACAGGTGCAGGAACAGGAACAGGAAAATGAGCCCGAAGCTCATTCCGAAATCGCAGCCCCACAAAAAGAGGTGCAGGAAGGAACGCTCCCATGCGACGCTCCTGCAGCGGAGGAGGCACAGCCGGAACCACAGCCAGAAGAAGAGAAAGAGGACACCCGTCCGGTCAAGATCATCTGGATCGATGTCATCGACACGCCTGCCATACGACGCGAGAAGGCGAAGCAGAAGAGGCTCGAAAGGGCGGCCCGGAAACGGGCAGAGGAGGAGGCCGCAGCCGCCGCGCTCGCGCCCGGGCCGTCGGGGTCGAGTGTCGCGGAGGCCACAGCCGCGATGGACGTTGACTCGGACCTGACGGACCTCGACGAGGACGTTACGGAGGACGACGAGAACGTGCCTGCGCGTGAGACTGCTCCTCCCGCACCGCCCGCGCGCGTGGAGCCCCCGAAGAGGATGGAGCCGCTGGAGCCTGGCATGATCGTCTTGGCGGAGGGGGAGAAGCTCGAAGGAGGGACGCTAGGTATGCCCCTCGTCAACTATAACCCGTATGACTATTTGCTGACTGCGAGGTACAGTGTGGGCGAAGTCAGGTTAGCTTTATTCTCTCGTGCGTAAGTATCGGGGATCGCGTTCACTGATCTGGTTGTCAGCTTCGTTCCCCTTCTGGCCGGCGGTCGTGTTCGAAGAGGACAGCCCCGAGGTGCCCAAGAACGTCCTGCAAACCGCGCCGGCGAACCGCGGCAACGCGTTCGCGCTCGTGCGATTCTACGAGAAGAAGACGGCCAGGCGGAGCAATGCGTGGTAAGTCGACGCTGCTCGCTTTGACCCCTCGCTCGCTCGGCGGCCGGTGATGCTGATTCGTGTTTTTCGTGTTCCCTCCTCCAGGGCGTGGGTGAAAGTCGCGAACATGCGCTACCTGGGCGAAGACAGCGGTGCGTGCTGCCGTCCTGCCCTGCTCATCTCTTATACTTACATTTACCCTTATACTTCTACTATTCGTGACGCTGATTCACCGCCTGTCCGCGCTTGTGCGTGTGTCCTGCCAGCCCTCGACGCGGCGATGCTCGCGCCCACGAGCAAGTACCAGAAGTGGCGCACCGCCTACAAGCGCACGGAGTGCAGGAACGCCTTCCAGTACGTCCCGCCGTCCACATCATCGCTCGTCGTGCACAGATCTGCGGCGAGAACGTCTCTGATGTGTTCTTTCTCTTCTCCACACACAGGGACGCGCTCGCGGAGATGGAAGGCGAGGACGAGGCGCTCGCGAACGCTCTTGGGGAGCCCGCAGGCCACGGTCAGCCTCGATCCGCGGCCGAGGTGGCAGATGCGCCAGGAGGAGATCCGTCGCCTCTTCTAGCTGGACTGAGCCCTACGGCGGTCGAGGTGGCGATGGGTGGTGCCGACAGCCCCATGACGGAGGTTGAGTAGGCGGTGGCAGTAGTGAATGACTGCAGTGCCTGCGAGGTATATAATATTTGTTATGTACAGTGCTCTAGTTTAGGTTTAGTTCTAGTTTTTCGGTCCCTTATGATGTGATCCATGTGCCATTTTGTCACCACCCGTTGCTGGCACTGACCAGGAAGATGGTGCGAACGGAGCAGAGAGCAAAGATGTCGATATCTTGCCGATGTTGACGGCATAGAGGAGGCGGGATATAGGAAGACGAGTATCATAGGGCAGTACAATCCCTGGTAGTACACGGGTCGCAGTACAACAACAGTCCGGGCCTGACGGATAGCGAATAACGACCGTAAATAAAAACCTAAGATGGGAGCAGGGTGGGTGGAGCAGTGCAACGAGCTGTGAACTTGCAGCACTTAGACTTCACCATAGAAGACTGACTGCGAGAACTGGGTTTCCGTCGTGCCTTCCCTGGTGACGAGAATCTCCTTGACCTGGAGAAATATCAACAGTATCAGACCACAGAAAACTGAGGCTGAGGGGAAAAAAAAAAGGGGGGGGTGTCACCTCAGGAGGCGGATTCAAACCAAGTGCATAGGCTCGCTCCCAACGGTCCAGGCGGGAGACTCCGACACAGGGCCCGTACTCGTAGGAACTAGGCGACGTGCTGCTGCTTCAGAACACCCAGAATCGACGCATATAGGACGGGATATGACTCACAGGTCGAAGACTCGGAGGATGTGATGGACCATAGACTGCCCATTCGCATGGACTGGGGTTCGGCTGCTCAGCCACGCCCCTCGAACAAGAACGCAACGGGAACTCAGTGCTCACCGGGCTCCAGGTGGTCCATCTGCGCCCGCGCAGCCCCATAGAGCTTCCTCCACCGCTCGTCGGACAACTTCAGAGACTCCCTCTCCGGCTCCGGCGCTGGCGCTGGCTCTGGCTCTGGCTCCGCGACGACGTTGAGACGCCGCTTCTTCTTCGGGACGGGGGCAGCCGCTCCTTCGTCAGCGGACCCGTCGCTGTCGCTGTCCGAGAGGACGATGGGCTCGGTGGACGACGGGCTGGACGACGACGGGGTGCGGGTGCGAGCGCTGGCGGGCTGCTTGCGGGTGACTTTGGCTGCCTTGCCGCCAGCGGTTGTGCGCTTTGAGGCAAAGGATAACTTGGCTTGTTTGAGAGGTCCGGACGTCTTGGTCGCTTTCGCAGGGGGCATGGTTGCAAGAGCTTTACAAGATAGTTGGATGTGCTAAGTCAAGGGCAAGAAGGATGCGAAGATCAAGAAGAGCGTCCAAGTTCATACTTACTGGCTTCGGAGGCTCCATTCCATTATGCCGTAAGCGACATTAATGCGGCCGGCTAGCTCAGTTGGTTAGAGCGTGGTGCTAATAACGCCAAGGTCGTCGGTTCGATCCCGGCGTTGGCCATTTGATATCCCCGTGGACGTCTTTTTGACTTCGTGATCTTCTAATTTCCGTTTTGGAGCCAGTTCCTGTTGCCATTCTTCTTAAGCATCATCGGACAGGCAGCTTGGGTCATCAAAAATGTTGCGATAACATCCAAGCTGATGTGCGTCGTTCAATTGCTTGTTCTGATTAACCACGATGCTCCGCAACCTTTTCCTTGCCAGCATACAAAGTTTGTGCAACTCCGCCACGGCTAGATTTCGAGAATTGAATAACTGTGTCCGCAGAGCTTCTGAGTGAACTGTTATGCCGGAGCCTAAGCCCACTGCTATTCAGCCCATGCAGCTTCGGAGGAGACGTCGCGACAACAGCCATTTCGCTGCCAAGGAGTTCCTCACTCTCCGCCGTTTGAATCCACGCACGGGCGATGGCCTCTTCGGACGACATCCTTGCATCTGCATAGTATTGGAGAAATTGTCCAATAAAGTGTTTCCCTTTTGATGTCTGACGGAGAGATTAGATGAGTACAGTTGACTCAGAGTAGAAGGTGAGTCCAGTATGTGACTGACCTTGATCGCTGACGTTGGCAAGGGCCGTGTAGTCGACTACAGCCTGCCTTCTTTCCATTGACAGGGAATGGAAAGGACATAGACAGCCTAAAATCCCGTAAGGTCCAAGGATAAGTAATAAGCCAGTTGACGGCGGCTCTGAGCCGTCAAGTTTTCTGGCATGGCGGCAGGGGCCCGGGAGACGTACATCTGATACACCCAAGCGGGGAGCGCGCCAAGAATTTCTCATTTCAACTCCAAAAAGTTCCAGTAGGACCCCGGGTGCACCTACCACCCACCCTCGTCCCACGTGACAAGGTTTCGCACCTGTTAGAGCATGATTTCCTGTCCGCGCGTTCGAATCCGCGTCGTCGCAAGATATTCTCAGACCCGTTACAGGGCAGGAGGACAATAGATAAGGGAAGCATACGATGGGTATCGCGGTACGGAAATGGAAAGCTCGGAGGCTCTTGAAGGTATTTCGTCATTTATTGGCTTGAACGTCTCTTTCGCAGCTTAGAAATTTCATTAATGTAAATAGTACGGTGTAAAACATTGTTTGGAGGTGGTTCTGCAGTAATCGCGAGGCTAGGACAAGAAGTTCATCGAAAAGTTCTGAGTGGGGGCGGGGGGGGTCAAAATAGGGCGCTTAGCTTTCGCTTGGATACACCATCACGCCGAGTCTTCAGCTATCCACCTCGTAATCATGGAAGCCCATCCCAGACTCGGAGGCAGCGTACCGTGATGCCGGCGTTCCGCATTGAGTCTGCAATGGCCCCGACCTCGAAGTCAGATCCCACAGCCGCCCCCAAGGCCGCGGCGCTGGGTCGTCTTGAAAGGCAGATGAGCTCCGAGGCGAAGCATGCCACTTACTTGCAGCTGCGGGGTGCCGTTCGGACCGACCTCGATGGCCTTCGCGAGCCCAAATTCGGCAACCTTGACGAAGATGGGGCTGTGGCTCGCAATGAGGACGTTGGCGGGCTTGATGTCGCGGTGGACGACGCCCTGGTTGTGGATGTACTATGTACTATGCAGTGTGCATCGCATGCGCAGCAACGGCAACGGCAGCGACTGGGCGTCAGCGCGCTGCTGCTGAACGGGCAAGTGCGCGCGGGACCATGGACATCCGAGTCGCACTGGGCGTCGCACTCACAACGACGGCACTGCAGATCGGGGAGGTGATGGTCTGCGCCTGCGATTCGGCTGCCGTTTGCTTCAATGAGCTGGGTCTGAACGGTCGGAATCGAAATCGACGTCGACATCGAAATGGAGGGCGGTGCCAGGGGGTTCGCAGTGAGCACTAGACAGTGGAAGGCTGGCCTATTGCGCCGTTCTTCTTCATGTGCTCCGCGAGGTTCCCGCACGGAACATACTCCAATACGAGATCTACAGCGGTCCCCCCAGTCTATCAGCCCCATCCTTCATGTCAATATCAGGATGCTCCGTCGCCACCACGCCAGCCCGCGCGTGGGCGGGAAGGGGGGCTCCGGGACAGTCTCGCGTAATATAGCCAAAATTTAAATGTAAAACATAAACATGCACCGAGCCGCTTCTCCTCGACGAACGCATGCACGAGCCGGCAGACGTGCCCGTGTCACAGCCACCAGAGGATCTCGACCTCGCGCTGGACCGTAGTACACCAACTGCAGCCCGTTCGGTGCGACGCACGTGGCCCCCGTGCGGAGCATCTTTACCGAGTACCCGGACACCCGGTCCACCGCCTGCGCGACGGTGCCGGACGAGCCCCTCCCGAGGATGCTGCACAGGTCGTACCGCCGGTCCACCCCGTGCGCGTTGCGGTCCATGTTGACCTGCCGGGAGACGAACCCTGCCAGTTCGAGCCGCGGGGAGGGGGAGAGGGAAGAGGGGGGGAGAGGAGGTGGAGAGAGAGGTCTGCGATGGAACAGCCTAGGGAGCAGGATGGCGGGGACTCACTGTGCTCGTACGGCCTTGCTCGGTCTGCGAGCCCGAACGCTATCTCGGACCCGTCGCGCAGGCGCTTGGTGGTGTTGTTCCCGGACTTGACGGGCGTGTCGTTGATCTTGGAAAGAAGGAAAGAGAGAGAAAGAAAGAGAGAAGCGGGCCTAGGTCAGCGTCTCTGCGCAACAGCCTCGGGAGTCGGAGCATGGCACGGGGCACGGGGCACGACGGGCACTCACGAAGGTCCCGTTGGAGGACAGGTCCTCGACCATGGCCTTGGACGCCCGCGTCTCGTCGCCGTCCCAACGGATGATGCAGTCCGTCTTACCTTCATGGTGAATTTGAGGCAGATGCAGGTGCAAGGGTCAGCCGCCGCCATGGCGAGCCCTCGGGTGGACGTAGATGTAAGGACAAGTGAAAGCTCACTGATGGCGTTGCCCCAGGGGAACCAAATGTGGCACCTGGACTGCTGGCGACCGACGACGTACGCCACGTTGGGCTTCCGCAGATCGATGCGGCCCTGTCCGTGCATGGACGACGCCCAGGGAGTCAGACATCCGTAACACTCCAGCTCCATGGAAGGCGCTGAGCGGGAGCTGGATAGACTTCGCATTGCGAGGGGGGCGGTCTTGTTTACTTGTGTCAGGTGAGAGACTCTGGCGGGGGCGTGAACGGTTCAAGGGGGGGGGGGGGTTCGACTGAGGCTGGCTCTGTCGAGGTGAGCATGCCCGGGGGTATGGCCGAATTATGAATCGGTGGGCGCAAACAGGATAGAATGGATGGACGAAGAGCTCGTCCATCGATGGTCCCTCGGTGTGCGGTCACGAGCCATTGATTCGGGCGAGCGTTCGCACCGTATTGTTTCTCTCCGTGCCACATGGAGGAGGTAGACCGGATCCTCGACGCTCTCTAGCCAAGTTGATGTCTCGGACCCAGGGCGGTGGCAGCCTCTGCGCGGTCTGCTTGGGCACATGATCTGTATACCAGGGGATAATGGGAGACACGAGTTAGTGTATGATAGAGCAGGGCACAGAACGGCCAGGGTTGGGGGTCGAAAGGCGTTGATAACGTTAAAACGAAGCGGGTACAGCGCCATTCACGCTCGAATTTCGGCGCCTGAACCCAAGCCGACCATTCTGGGATGTTTGGGCATGGGAGCCTCTCTGTAGGAATGTGGCCAGATGCCGTACCGTGGACAGAGGAATGAATTGATCAGTACGGGGGTATCGTTCTATCGCTGGTATCAGACATACCGGCGTCACAGGGACGAGATACGCTTCACATCAATTTGGACCCACAACCGTGGGGACACGGCGGTGTCCAAGTCCTGTCAGATGGTCTGTCCTTTAGTATAATCGTGAGCTTAGTCAGCGCACGCGGAGATTCTTCGCGGAGATGTCCCTGCCAGCGCGTCAGCATTGGCATGAGCATTGTGTTGAATGGTTCAAAGGAAACTGGCCCAGTGATCAGGGGACGTACCGGATGATCTGCACGGTCCGCTCGACGAAGTGCCAGAGGAGGTTTCGCTGGTCGGTGACGGCGGCGGTGCCGTTAGCCTTTATGCTGACGCCTACGTGTTTCATGCGGAACAAATCCGACTGTAACCGCGTGTTTACGACATTGAACGGGCCCGTGACGATCGCACCGCACATACTCCAGACCCTGCACATTCATCCGAGTCAATGTCTGGGGCCGTGTATGCGTCGATCGCTCACCTGCCAGTGAGAAAGTGTTGCCACGATCACGATTTGCTGGTACCGAGGACTTTGAAGGGCCTTATGCTGAGTGCGGGGTGGCGGCGGCCATCTCCAATGAGGAATCAGGGGCAGGAATGGGGAAGGCGACGGAGGTGGAGGAGGACTTAGCTGACTGGCCCGACTCAACTCCAGCGCGCCGATTGCGAACATGCGCCTATCTTATCTTGCTGACCTCAGGAAACCCTCAGGATGCCGCCAGGTTTACGCGCCAGCTCTGCCTTTCCCGGTCCAATCACGATCGCGATACCTCCTTTAACGTTAACGGCAGGGGGGAAGACACTGGCAGTCGTTGATGGCAGTGCCCCCCACCAGCACCACGAACAATTATCTCAGGCTGGTGCGCTACCGACTTTATGAATCTGTTGTGTGGGTTTGGGTACTAATCGATAATCGCTTGCCAATGATCTACCCACCAAGTCGCCTGGAGATGCCAATGCTTCTCTCTCAAATGTCTTTCAAACGGGTGCGTTTCTCGATCCAGTTGCAATGGATTCGTAGTCATGCATACCTGTGCCAGCTGTCAGTCTGCGCCGCGGACGTCGTTTAAAGGAACCAGTCAGCATTTCAATCGATCTATTCCTCACCAGATGTGTTGGAACTGGTGCGTACTAAAGACTCTAGTCCTCTATTCACGCCATCCTGGTATCTCTAAATTAAGAGCCTGGTTCAGGAGAAGCCCTCAGGCCAGCCTCTCTAGATCTGTGGCCCGTTGCAAGCTGAAGGACTTCGGCTCGAAAACATTCAAAGTCTCAAAATTCACTGGATTTGCGCTAAGCGCCACATATTCCCGTCTACAGGTATGGAAAGAACTCATCTTGCGCCGTATAGACATAAACGACCAGCCTGGACGTCCCTAAGTCACGTATCACACTACCAACGTCTCTGCCAAAATCTCTGGCTGGGCCCTCAGCGTCCTTCTCCACTGTGCTCCTATTCATTTCCTCGCCGGGACCAACAGCCCACGATATTCAATTTGGTCGCCGACTCACTGTGCGCGAGAGCTTGAGCGCATCCTCGCCTGGGGCCGGGATGACCTCATGGGGCTTGCGGCCGGCGCCGGGCTTGACGTCCTTCGCGTTCTGCTTGCGCTCTTCCTCGGGCTTGAGGAACTCTTCGCCGCGGACGCGGAGGTACTCCTCGAGGAGCGCGGCGTTGCGCGAGTTCGCCTTGTACATCGCGAGGATGATGTCGCCGACGATGGGGACGAGGCCGACCCCGGCCGAGACCGCGTTGTTGATGAGCATCCTGCTGAGGAGCCACGCTGGTATCCTGTGTATCCGTGTGAGTACAAAACAAGGTCTTGTAGGATCCGGAGGCGGCCGGATGACGTACTCGGCCTGCTTCGCCTTGCGCACAACGAGCAGGGTGTTGAGGAGGAGGTCAGCAGCGTCTCCGACACCGGGTATAATACCTTTCGCAGTCTCCATAAGCCAGAAAGAACACCCACAGCACAGGTACAGAACGTCCGCGTGCGCACCGATGACAAACGCCCACCCGAAGCGCATCCCGCAGATGTGGAATCCTTTGTCCAGGTAGTGCGCACGCCGCTGCACAGACTTCAAGACCTTCGCGTCGCGCTTGGAGAGTCCAGGAGGCGTCTCGCGCTGCAGGAAGGGAAGCTTCAGCGCCGGGCCTGCCTCCGAGCATCGCCGCAGTCCATGGTTATGTCCACACCTTGCGCCTGTGCTCCCGGCCGCGGTCGTCGATGTATATCTCGTACAGAGGATCCTTGGGCTCATACTGCTGGAGGTTGCGCGCGAAGATGTCGCGGCATGCCTCTGTCGCGAGCGCTGCCATGGTCCCTATTGCGAGGGCCCAGGGGAAGGGGAGTGGGGTGTTGTCGAAAGAGGGAGATGAGTAACTTGAAATTCGCGCGCATTCCTAGTGCTTTTCAGGAGTTCCGAATGAGAGAAGCGCAAGCGCAGTGGAACACCGTGGCCCGCCGGTGTTGAGTCTTGACGTCATGACAACTGAGAACTGGGCTTCTGGGAACTGGGCAACAGAAAATAGCTCAGGCAACATAACGATGCCTGGGTAGCCTGAACGCTTACTATAGTACAGTAATATTTTTAAAGCAATAGAAAGGCTGCCCTGCGCTACCCTGAGCGAGCGATGAGCCGGCGGATGACTGGCACTCAGGAACTCTGCTGAGCAGAATCACGGGCACTCCTGGTGGACCGCAAATGGGGCTAGGATGAGAAATGCGGTACTTGGTGAGAGCGGGCTACACAGGGAAATCACACCCGAGGCAATGTCAGAGGAGTCGAAGGTGAGTATCCGACATGTACACGGAACATCTTTTCTGAAAATACCACATACTCCAGAAGCTCAAGGTCGCGATGAGAAGAGCTGCGCCTGCACACGGGGCAGCGCTCGCGCCTCCAACGTTGTCGTTGCCGTGACATTACGAGGGGATTCAGTTACATTATTTATGTCGACTGACCTTAAGTGATCTCCCGCGCTCGCGAGAGCCATGTAGTCAACAGTCTAGTATAGAATCGTCTCGTCCGACGCCCGGCCAAAGGACGTGCCAGTGGAGAGCCTACAACTCGAGTAGTAAGCAGGCCAGTGGACGGTGGTTCCCGAGTCGTCAAGTTTTCTAGAACGGCGGCCGCGCCGAGCAGAAGCGGGGACGTACAACTGATACACATGGCCGTCAATCCGAGGCTCCAGTTATCTGCCTTGCATCAATCCCTTGGTTGACATGAAAGGAGGGCTGAGATTAGAGGTGCCCGGGAGGCCGAGGTAGACGTAGATACATGAGAGAACCAGCCGGAAGGCAAGATAACTGGGTGGTGGTGGCGGTGATGGTGGTGGTATACACACACGATGTAAAACTTTCCTAGATGGGCGCGGACCTACTGTATCCAGCATATGATCACGAGGGTGCGGCGTGGCTGTGGCTAACACAGTGTACATCCTCAGATGACGTTGGTCGTGACATCGTTTGTGAAATCGCCTTGGTGTTTTGCGTGGCAGGGCGTTCGAGAGCGTTTCGCTCTTTGTGCGTGCTACAAAGGAGTCCACGAGTATTCCACGAGCATATCACGCCCTGCGGAACGTCGGGATGGACGCTGAGTAAGTACGCAGCGGAGGTTCGGGACTGCGCTACTTCCTGCTCCGATTAGTACTAACGACTCTGATGTAGATACGGGCCGGCATGTAGTAAGGAGGTGATGGAAAGGTGAGGGACAATAAAGAGGAAGACACAAGCAAGAGGATTCGGGAGGGTCGGCGTGCGAGCGGGCGCGAGGTCGTCGAACAGGCTCCACTGGCAGATAGGTTGCTATCCCGATGACCGCTATGTGCCACATCCATCACCGAGTCCGAATCAACATACTCAAATGGTGAACATGAGCGTGTTGTACCCGAGCTGGTCGAACCCCCCGCTCGTCGTCCCGTAGTACCCTCCCCCGCCATCAGCCCCTCCCCCGTCGCTCCTCACCATCTCCGCGTACTGCGTCGTGTACGTCGCGTTCAGCCCCTCGATCTTCACGTAGTGGTTGTACAGCAGGTCCCAGATCGGCCGGAT
>JAKLMY010000171.1:0-61271 GCA_022814645.1 Ganoderma meredithae
AGCTTTGAGCTGGTACATCCTACCCTGTCATACCCCTACGCTCGACCCCCCCGCCTTCGCCTTAGGGAGTCACCGCCGGTCGATCGTCGCCCGATACCCACAGGCGCCCTTGCGGCTACGTATCATTGCAACGTTGCACTTGACCCACAAACGGCCACACCGAAGGGCAAAGGGATTCCCTCTCCCCCAACTTCGGCAGTCATTCAGCAAGTGTCATCTCTCTTTCTTGACCTACAAGATGATACTCATGGTGCTCTTCGGAATGCGCACTAGTCCACTGCTACGTCTGCTCATGTTCAAGACTCCTACGTTGCAACGTCAATGGTGTTCTACTAAATATCTAGTATAGTCCCATAGTCTCTACTTAACAATCCCTGACAGTAAATTGAGCACTCCCATAAGGTGTCGAGATATGGTGGTACTTACTCCACCAGTACTGGGCTCAGCCTGGTTCTCAGCCCTGGCTACACTCTGTAGCTTTATCGCCGCCGCCGCTGTGGTTGCTTGCTGCGTTGGAGCAGTTGGCCAATTCAGTTTCACCTAAACAACGGAGATATTGTCAGACAGCACAAAAATGCAAACGACTTCGAGCTCTCGCGGAATGAAACGCACCTCCCTCTCCAAGGTAGTAATGGTGCTCGCCACGTGCTGACTAAACTGAAAGAGTTCGACAGCACCTTTGCCATGCGTGCAATAGGAGCATCGGGAAGTCTGGAGCGGCTCCGAGGTTCGCGCCGTAGGCACGCCAGAATAGGCTGGGTTCACGCCCAAACCTGCGTACAGGACGTCGTCTCTTGTTACCGAGGCGCTACTAGGCCAAGAAGCCGAGGCAGCGGCAGCCTTCATGTACGGCTCGTACCAGCACATCAACTTCCCAGAGGAGGGTGTCGTCGGGCTGGGGGGAAACATCGTCACAGAACGACGCATCGGATCCGGAATGGTAGGTTGTGCGCACGGCGCATTCTGCACTCGCTGCAACCAACTACCTGGGAGCCAATCTCGCCTCTCGAAAATGCGTCTAATAGCTGCACGGCACCGACGGCGATAGTCAAGGAGGCGATGAAGGTACCCGGCCGAGACGTCAACGTTTTCGATCTCGGGAAAGAGGGTGCTCGTAATGTCGGTCCGCAACGTGGCTCTAGCAATGGCAACCGCGAGGTCACGGAGATCGAAGCGACATGCAATGGCGTACAGAAGAAGGCGTTCCCCTGAAAGTGTTATGGCGGATTTTCGGGAGTTCAGGAAATCTCGCAGAACGCCGATGGCCTTCTGCATCTGGTACTTCGTGGCGGCGACCAGCGCGTTATGGGTGTCAAGTAAGCTGGGGACTTCGACGGTGTGCTCGAATGGGTTATAGATACGAGTCAAGACGACCAAAGTCGACGCTGTTTCTGGAATGTGGATGCAGTCTGAAATGATTGATCCCTGATCTCCTAGAGCACGCAGGACTGGGGAAATGTTCAACATGGTGGTGTTGGCAGGGCTTCGCAACCGAGCGCCGTCAGAGCTTATGAAGACGACGCTGTGACCGTCAACAGAGTCATCCGCAGCCATGCGAGTGTGGTCATCCGGAGGGGTGGAAAAATCAGGAGGCTCCCTAATATGCGGCGCTGTGACGGACAGAGCTCCTGCAACGGACGTCGAGGGTGTCTCTGTGGAAGAGGACCAGGAGGAGGATGCACGAACTCTGCGTTTATTCTTGAACTTTTTGGCCTTCACGGACCGGTGTTTGCCTCCACCCCCTCCTGCCACGACCGCATGGCAGAAGGAGAAGCACTGCTCTCCTAGCAGTGGGGATGAATCGCCTCCCATGGAGCAATAGTAAAGCAGACGGTGGTAAGCACCGAAGGAGATCTCCTCGAGCTCCGCTACGTAGTCCTCTTGAACCTTCTTGCGAAGGACCTCCTTCGCCGCGACGCGGGCATCGTCTTCGAATCCGAGCATGCACGCGATCGCATACACTCGTAAAGGTGCGGTCGGCATAAGATCGTGGAGCCTGCGTCTTGCGATCTGCACGGCCCTACGCAGACCGTACTTGATCGCGGCCTCTAGGACCCCGCGCACCTGGTCAACCGACGCAAGGTTGGGTTCCTCAAGAGGATAAGAGAGTAGGAATAAGGGAGTGAGGACATGGCCAGGTTCTGAAAAAGGGATGATATGCAGGCCGTCTATATTCTGATCGGCGGAGGGTGGAGAAATTGGGCCCAAGTCCGGGGACAGAGTGGGAGGCTGAGGGAGGTCGACAAACATATCTTTGAAGAAGTCGGAGGCAAGGGATAACACAAGCTTGTGTAGCTTGTAGATGACGTTGTCTGAAGAGCGGAACATGATGTCCGCGTTGGAGTAAGTGAATGGATGTGGAGGGGGAGCTGCCATTTGTCTCGTCCTGGCGGTGGACGCAACTGAGGGATACCAGGTGGTGATCGTGCGTGGTGAAAGCTAAATTTCGCTAATTATCGGGATGACGGACTAGCGCTAGTCGGCCGTTTCGGACCTTGGTTGACTCCGGTTCTACGTAAGTAGTCTCCTACCGTGACACCAAGCCCTGCACTGGTCATCGTTCTAGCACGCTCGTGGAACTTTTGGCATGCAAAAGATTTAGGCATCGGACGATATGACGGTACCCCATACTCACGGTATATTGCTAGTTGTAACACGCACACGTTCAACGCCATAGTACGCCGTAGGTCTCATGATTCAGTGGTAAGTGGTATAGACTCTTGATCCTCCCTTATATCAAGGCTCCTATCCTCCCTAACATCTATTTGACAATGCATCCAAAAATGCGATAACTGGGTTTGTGTTCTCTTCCCGTCTTGTACACAAAGACGAGCTGCGTCTCGACAATAGTGCTGCACTTCAAGTTGACGATGGAGTCGACGCTGGTGCCGCCGTTTGCTCCACAACCACATTGGCGACCGGCCAAAACAGGTTGACCTGAATAGTAGGGGTGCATTGTTAACACGCGACCTAACGCTGAGATGGATGCGCAACTAGCGATAGTCATAGACACACACCTCTTTTTCCAAGTTAGTAATCGTACTCGCCACATGCTGGCTGAACTGAAAGAGCTGCACGGCTCCCTTACCCTGGGTGCAGTGGACACACGGGCCTGCAGGAGCCTTGGACTGAGCCTGGCTCGGCGTTAGGGGGACGGTCGCGTGCGGATAGGCCGAGTGCACGCCCAAGCCAGCGTGCAAGACGTCTTCCCTCGTGACCGACGCGCTGCTGGGCCACTGGGCAGAGCCGGCTGCGGCCTTCATGTACGGCTCGTACCAACAGGCCCACTTCAGGGCAGGGAACTGCGTTGGCTGGCCGTTGAACCCGAAGACCGGGGTCACAGTAGGTGCCTTCTGAGCATGGCACAGGGCGTTCTGAACGCGCTGGCGCCAGATGCCCTGGAGCCAGGTCCGCGTCTCGAAAATGGGCGAAATCGCTGCGCGGCACCGGCGGTGGTAGTCGAGGAGGCGATGGAGATAGCCAGCGGAGATGCCAACCTCGTCGACGGCAGGAACGAGGGTGTGTGTAAGGTCGGAGCGTAGGGTGGCTCTGGCGGCGAGCAGGGCAAGGTCGCGCATCCCGAAGCGACATGCGATCGCGTAAATTAGCAGGGACTCTCCTGAAGTAGTGATGGTTGCCGGCAAGGCTGCTTGATGCGACTTGAGGGACGCTTGTAGAAGGGAAATGGCCTTCTGCATCTGGTACTTCTCCGCCGCGACCAACGCATTGTGTATCTCCAGTAGGTTGAGGCTTTCGACATGCTCCAGCGGGTCATAGATGCGAACGAGGACGTTCATTGCCGTGAATGACTCTGGGACACGAATGCCTTCAGTAGAGCTTGAAGGACCATTAGCTAGAGAACGCAGGTCTGAAGACGCTCGCAACATCGCATCTCCTGCACTTCGCAGCTGGCGGCCATCAGAAGTTATGAACATGACATCACTATTGTCTGCAGTTGAAGTCTCGGGAGATTGGGGATCGGAGGGTCCATTCACCGGCGGTTTAGAAGTAGGCGATTCTGCTGTGGACGCAGGAGATGGGCTCTTGGAAGAGGGTGGTGTGGGGAATATGGGTATAATCCCGGGGCCGCGGTGAGGTATGTTTTTTATCTTGCGGCCATGTATTGTCACTTTTGGGCCACTGGCCGCTCCCGTCGTGTTGGCGTGGCAGAAAGTGAACTGGCGTCCGGGCGCCGAGCCTCCTCCAATTGCACAATAGTAGAGCAGGCGGTGGTACGCGCCGAACGGGATCTCCTCAAGCTCCTCCACATAGCCATCTTGTGCCTTCTGTGCATGAACCTCCTTCGCCGCGTCGCGGGCATCGTCCTCGAACCCGAGTCTGCACGCGATCCCGTAGACTCGGAGCGGGGCGGACGGCGTAAACTCGCGGAGCCTGGCTCTTGTGATCTTCACCGCCTTGTGCACATCGTATTTGATTGCGGCTTCGAGGACGGCACGCACTTGGGTGATCGATGTAAGGTCAGGATCCGGCGACTCGAGAGGATAACAGAGCAGGAACAGCGGGGTGAGGACGGAGCTGGGCTCCGAAACAGGGATTACAGGTAAGCCATCAGCCTCTTGATCGTCGGTTCGCTGTGTGGGCGGATTCAACTCTGTGTGCTGTGTGGGCTGTGGGAGCTCGAACATATCGTTGAAGAAGTCAGAGGCAAGAGCAAGGATGAGCTTGTGTAACTTGTAGAAAACACTATCTGAAGAGCGAAGCACGATGTCTGCGTTGGGGTAGGTGAATGGGTGTGACGGTGGGGCCGCCATTTGTCGTGTGTGTCGCGGTTGGGTGTCAGTGGCTCTGGATGGCGAGTGTGGATGGAGAGGCGTGTTCGCTGCGTTCGAACAATGCAGATGCAATGCTTCTTACCACGGTCTGCTGACTACGTAAGTACATGTTAACACCGCCACCGTCTCAACGTCGACGTCGAATGGGCGAGCTGGCCCCCGAGTGCTTCTAACATACGCATTTCAACGAAATCGTATGGGTCACAGACAATTTTAATCGTCACAGAATTAACAGTAGGACAAAGGAACTACTCCGACAACGAAACGTGAACATACAGTATTATGCAGTGGCAGGATAGGTCAGAACAGCCACGACCAACAGTGCATGGACCACATAGCTAGCACTTCGAACATGGGCGGTTGGGGTAGATAGAGGTAAGAGACAACGAGAGTTGCCTGAATACCATCCTTGATGATGGCAAACTTCGATAGCAATGCTCCCTCCTTCAGTTCATGCGAAGGTCCTTGAGCTCTTGAATCAATTCTCGAAGCGGAAGAGGCAGAACAACGCACCCCGGTTCTTCTGTATCGGATCCAAATTCAGGACAGTTTTACGAGGTGGGGGAGCGGTTCTGGAAATGGCCAATCTAAGATAACCTAGGGAAATCCGATTAGTAAATCGGGCTGCAGAGTGTGCACTCTTCTCGCACCTCACTCTCAAGCCTTGCTATAGTCGCCGCCACGTACTTACTAAATTTGAACAGGAGAATTACCCCTTTAGTGACATGGCAGTAGTTACATTTATACGATGACGATGGAAGCGCAGCGGTGAGAACATCGTCCGTCGCGACTGAATCGGGGCTCGGCCAGCCTTCCTGCCCGATGGCTTCCATGTACGTCGAATACCAACAGGGTGGGTCGTTGGAAGAGTAGGGCCGGTGACAAAAACGGAACAAACGGGAACGCCACTCCCCGTCTATCCAGCTGTCATTGGCACGGATGATATGAATGGTGTCGCGGCAGCGCCTGTGATAGTCCAGCAGACGATATAAGTATCCGGCGGAGATGTCGATTGTCTCGACCTCTGGACGAAGCGTCTTTGTAAGCTCCATGCGAAGGGTGCGCCTTGCAGCTGTAAGAGCAAGGTCCCGCAGATCGTGACGACAAGCAATCGTGTAGAGAGCGAAGGGGTCCGTCGTGGGCACGTCCGCACGGCTGGCCACGGCTTGATGCAGGAAATGAACGGTCTTCTTCATTTTGTACTTCGCAGCTGCGATGAGGGCGGAGTCGAGAACAGCAAGATCTGTCACTGAGGGGTTCTCTACTGGACTGTATATGCGGAGGATGATGTCAAGTACTTCGCTGGATTCGGGGATCTGTATCCTGGAAGGAGTCAGAACATCGCGACCCATGTCAAAAAGGACCGGAGATGCGAGCATGACGAAGCTCTGGGAAAGCCTGAATGCGACGCCATCGGGTGTCGTGATGACGAACTCAGGATCGGCGAGATTGAAAGGATATTTGGCAATGGTAGGGCGCAGATGCAGAGCCTGAACAGGCACTACACGAGGGGAGCCTGATGGCTCTGGAAGAGCAACGGAGCCCGACGGGACGGAACTGGACTCCGGTTTTTTGGATTGTTCATTGTCACTGTTCACGCATTGAGCCGGACGGCGGGTGAAAAAGAGACCACCTGGATCGTTGCCTGTCTCGCAGTAGTAGAGGAGACGATGGTACGCGCCGATAGAAATGTCCTCCAGCTCCGAAGCATATTCGTTCTGGAGTTTCTTCTCGCGGACGACCACTGCGGCAGCTCGCGCCTCATCCTCCAGGTCGAGCCTACAGGCGATTGCGTACACTTGGAGCGATGCTTTGGGCATCAGCTTGCGCAATCTGCGCGATGCCATCTGGATAGGTTTCCGAAGTTCGTACTTGAGGGCTGCCGTCAATATGGCCGCGACCTCGTCGATTGTCGTTAGATATGGATCATCCATGGGATAGCAGAGACGGAAGAGCTTGCTCAGGACTTCGCTGGGCTCAGAGACATGGATGACGGGTAGCCCGTCTATCTCCGCGTTAGCTATCTGGGGGTCGCCCGATGCAAGGGGCTTCGGTTGAGAGAGAGAAAACATGGCTTTGAAAAACTCGGACCCAAGCGACAGGATGACCTTGTGGAGCTTGAAGGGGACGTTATCCGACGAGGCGAGAATAACGTCCGCCGATGGGTCGTTGAATGGGTGTTTCAGAGGAGAAGCCATGACTTCGAGATTATAGCCAACAGGCTCTTGCTGGCGAACGTAAACGAGGATTAATATTAGACAGTTTGCAGATGGGATGCGATGTTCTTCAAGTAGGTTGCTGACCTTCACTTAGATGCCAGAAGAGGGACAGAACTTCTCAGACGCCGACTTTGGAATGGACGCAGGATGGCTCAGGCGTACGCGTTGGGTCTACGTACGAGGGATGGTGCGAGTCGCAGGAAGAGCAAAAGAGCGGGAATCAGCAAGCGCCGGACGCGGTCAGCGACTGGGGTCAGAGATTGCCGTTTTCAGGTGGCTTTGCCGGTTCCCGAACTTGTCCCCTCACCCTCTCTGGCTATCTGAACACCTCAACATATTAAACGCCTCTCATCTCCATTCTAATACTGCTTCGCTCGCAGAAGAGCCCCCGAGGCCGTAGGGCGCGCGACCACTTCACAAATTCACCGCCCCGATGGCGACAGAAGAGGGCCTCACTCATGCCCTCAACAACGTCCACATCCACAGCTCACCTCCTATAGAACCGGAACCTAATCCATGGCAAGAAATACCCCCGACAACGCCAGCTGCGAATGAGCATCGCCATCCAGACCTATCGCTACTGGATGCCGAAACAGCGCAAGGCCTTGCAGCCTCTCCCGTACCCGAGAGCACAGAGAGACCACCCGTGACGCAGGAAGTGTTGCGCGAGTTCGATCCTTTGGCAAGTGCAGAAGAGAAGGATGCTCAACAGGCGTGGGCGAACTCCGAGGGACACCCGCCCCCACCGCCAGCCCCCACCAAGGAGCCAGTAAGTCCCGCGCCACCCACCCCTTCCACCCCGAATCGTCCATCCTCTCCCTTGCCTGCCTTCCCAGCACTTGCTGCGCTTGCCCGGACGTTTGCTCTCCCTTTGACCCGTAATCAGCGGCCACGTTCGCTGGACTCGGCTGCTGCGGTACCATCACCCGCCACGCTATCGTCCTTCGCGCAGCAGCAGTCTACCCCAGATGCACGGGTCGTGGAGGATGCCGCGAATGCAGGAAACGGTCCAGTTGCGAGTGGAAGCGGGCGCAATACACCTTCGGGCAAGGACAAGGAGCAGGAGCCACCGCAATTCGACTTCCAGAAGTTCCTCGACCAGATGAAGATGAAGGGTGCCGAGCCTGTCGCGAAGTACCTCCGGTCGTACGTCCGTATGAACTGGTATCGGCTTTAGGTGCTCATGGCATTTAGGTTCCTGAGTAATTTTGCAAAGCGGACGTTTACGGTCAATGACCAGGTCAAGCTGATCAACGACTTCCTGAACGTGAGTGTATGCGCACGTAGTCCGATGCCGTCCATGACAGAGACGTGATCCAAGTTCATCTCGCTACGAATGCGAGAATGCGAGGTCTGGAAGAGTGCGTCGGACGTGGAGTTTGACAACGCAATGGAGGGTATGGAGAAGTTGGTCATGAACAGACTCTACGACTTGTAAGTGGGTGAGGTAGTTGTGGGGAATTTTCTTTGACGACCGTGTAGTACATTCACCCCGCACGTTATTCGCGTCGTCCCGCCACGGCCGGTCACAACCGATGACCTCGAACGAGACCGGGTCTTGGAGCAACGTATAGCGCTATTCGGCTGGATAGAGGCCAAACACCTAGACGTTCCGGAGGGGGATGGTAGCGAAGGATTCTTGATGTTCGCTCAGCAAGGTCCGTGCCACGCTCTCAAATGGGTGCAGATAGCGGTTTGACACCGTGCCTCGAACACCGTCATTCGACAGAGCTACTGAAGATCAATCACTACAAGGCGCCGCGCGACAAGCTCATCTGTATATTGAACTGCTGCAAGGTCATCTTCGGTCCGCCTCGCCTTGCCCTAGGTTCCGGAACTAAACTGAAGTATGTCCGGCAGGGCTGATTCGACATCTACACAAGGACGAAAGCGCGGACACCTTCATTCCCATCTTGATTTACGTGGTTATCAAGGGAAATCCCGCACATCTGCTTTCCAACGTCGAGTAAATCAATTTACCCCTCTCGTGGTCTCGTTTTACGATGTTTGACATGGTCGATCGCCAGGTTCATCAACCGCTTTAGGAACCCTACCAAGCTTCAGAGCGAAGCCGGGTACTACCTTTCTAGCTTGGTGCGCAATCCAGTACAGGCCTGTCGTTCGCCATTCTCATGGCATGGTCTCTAGATGGGTGCCGTGTCGTTCATCGAGACCATGGATCATTCATCACTATCCAACATCACGCACGACGAGTTTGAGAAGTGCGTTACTACTCTTTTTCTTTCCGCAGCTTCTGATCGTCCGGATAGGAACGTCGAGGAGGCGATCCAATCCCTTCCTAGTACTGGCTCTCAAACACCAGAACGTGGTATCACTCCAAGCCCGAGCTTCGATAGCGGTACTCCACCCCTTTTGTCTAGCGTACCCAGCTCGCATGCAGGGGAAGAGTCCGCCCAACCCTTATCGCTGCCCACTCCCGGGCAGTCGCTCGGCGAGGACGCGCGCCGCTTCCTACAGAAGACAGGAGACACGATATCGAAGCCGCTTAACGCCATCAGCCGAATATTCAATGAGGTCCTCGACGGTGCCGAGGACACACTGTCGTACCTTCCCGGTCCCTTCGCGCCGCTCGAGCTCGGCCGCGAACAGCAACAGCAGTACGACCAAGAGGGGCACGGACACCCGGCATACGGCGGCCCGCAGACCCCCGGCGGCCCTGGAGAGCACCAGCCGCCAATACAGACCCCGTACAAACCACGCGTACGGCGCGGCTCACCTTCGCCGTCGATCCACTCCGCGTCGTCCGCGCAGTTCCCGTACGTCCCGCAGGCACAGGCGCAGTACGAGGAGACCCCGACGCGCTACCGCACGCAGAGTCTCGGGCCGGGGCCCTACACGAACCAGGTGCTCGCCATCGGGCCCTCGCAGTCGCAGGTGCAGACGCAGGGGATGCTGCAACCGCAGCGCGTGCAGGCGCTGCAGGGCTTGGGTGCCCCGCCTGGGCACGGGCATATATCGCGGACCCCGACGCCGAATCTGGATCTGGCGGGGCTGCAGGACGAGATCGACAGGGCGCACGAGAAGGCGGCGGTCGCGGCGAAGGAGACGTTGCGACAGATCTTCCCCGGAACGGACGTGGAGGTCGTGGAGTGGGTGCTGGAGGCGAACGAGGGCGACTTGGGGAAGAGCATCGAGGCGCTTTTGGAGATGAGTAGTGGAGGCTAGGTTGTACTTTTGCGATGGGATGGGATGGATCGCATGTTCGTGGTTTGTTCGGTCTAATGCAGTTCGTCAACCGGATCTTGTGAGTGCAGGCCATCAGATTGGATTATCCCTTTTATTCTTTTAGGTTCCTTCTGAGAGCGGTAAGCCGTTCATGACAATTTGAAGGCTTGACGAGCTGAAGTCTTGCTATAGTGAGAGATCAAGCTGATCTCGCTGGGGTATCGATCATGTAACCTTCCAATCGATACTCGGTAGTTGAGGTGGTTCTCCTCTCACGAGGGGACAAGAATGTCGTGCTGCGGTAAGCGTGTCAAACACGAGGTTCAGCTCACTTTTCTCCCCCTTGACACTTGACTGTCGAGCCTCAGACATTCAACCCAACTCACAATATCCTGCCCTAGTACTATGTCGAACAGCACGAACAGCACCCCCCAGGACCACCCTCCCACTCCCACTCCTATCTCCACCGCGTCTTATCCATTTAATAAGGCTAATGCAGACATCATCCTCCGCACGTCAGATCGCGTTGATTTCCACGTCTACAGCCAAATTCTCGTGGCTGCGTCGCCATTCTTTGAGGGCATGTTCGACATCCCACAGCCACCCCTAGATCAACAAGACTTGAAGTATGGCCGGCCGATTATCGACGTCAGCGAGACAAGCAAAGCTCTCGACACCCTTCTCCGTATCTGTTACCCCATCAATAAGCCGGATTCGCGATCTCTTGAAGAGATAGAGCTCGCTCTTGCTGCAGCGATCAAATTCGAGATGGAATTCCCCAAAACCATGCTGATCGTGGAGCTTAAGTCCAATACCCTAATCCGTCGGCACCCTCTGGAAGTGTGGGGCATCGCATGTAGGCTCGGCCTCGAAGACGTCGCCCGCTGCGCGGCCAAGAAGGTAGCATCTTCCCCGGATTTCAAAGTGTTAGGAGATATGGAGGGGATCATAGCCGGCGACTACTTTCGTCTTCGCGAATACCTTCGCCTGCGACGGCAGGTTCCGTCGGCATTTGAGTTCCTCAGCCCAGCCACCTTACCTTGGACGAACCTCCGGGCCAGTCGGTTTCCTGCCATAACGAGTCAGTCCCTCGCGGACGCGCCTCCTCCCGACATAATATGCCGCTCCGTCGACGGCGTCGAGTTCCGTGCTCACAAAACAGTCATCTCCCTTGCATCTGCGACACTCCGGGAGAAACTCAATTCGACGAGCTCTTCTCCTCGGGAGGAAGGCTCTACTATCGACGTTGCTCTGCCCACGTTCCAGTTCGAAGAGGGAAGCATTGTGCTGTTCGCCATGCTTCAGCTGAGCTACCATGCTCCAGCCGACGTCACGCTTCCCACCGACCTCGGAGACCTTACTGCTGTCCTCCTCGCCGTGGAGAAGTACAAACTTGACGCAGCTCAGCCGGCGGTCTGGTCTTTCTGGCACGCCATCGCGTCCACACGGCCACTCCAAGCCTACTGCCACGCGATACGGGTCGGGCATGTAGTGTGCGCGAAGGAGGCAGCGAGATGCGTCCTGAATCAGACCGTGGAGGGAGTGTACACCGAAGAACTGGAAAGTACCCCAGCCCTTGCGTATCATCGCCTCCTGGTGTACTACGAGAAGTGCTGCACGGTGGCGAAGGAAGAGTTCGGGAAAATAAACGACGCGTTGAAGGCCGCTCTGCCCTTCGACCCATACCTGTCCTCCATGATCGTGGACCCCCAAACTCCAGCTGCTCCATCGCCGCCACCGCCGCCGAGAACACACAGCGCGAATGTACAATGGAACTTGCACACTGCGAGTTTGCCGCTGGGTTCCAGGTCAAACAGCTCTTGGATCCAAAGTTACGTTCGCGACCTCTCATCTCGCTTCCAAGTGCGGCCTGGCTCAGAAGCGCCAGCGTTGTCCCAGCTGTTCGCGGATGCAACCAAAGCAAGTAACGAGGACACGGGGCCGCGCGTGTGGTGCAAGGAGTGCCAGGTCGTTGCAGACCAGATCCTCGAAGTTGACAAGGCATTGCGACGATTGCCGGATGGCCTGGGCAAAGTAAGTCGCTGTGCTCTGTGTTAGTGGCGCATAGAGCTGTATCATTATCCGAGGCTCATGCGTACTTGTCCTAGGTCGAGCTTGAGATTTGAGAGCGCTGCGCCAAGCGAATCGCCCTCGGGTTGCGGTGGAATGTTGGAAAGAGTGTGCGTTTACGATGTATGGAGGCTAAGGATTATGACAGGTGAAATTGAGAGCTATGAACACGATGTGTGTTGACCTTCATAGTTACTGGCAAGTTATCGTGATTTTAGTAAGTTACTTATGAAACATAGCCTGCTGTAGTAGCAATCAGTTGCACGACTCGTAGTGCACAGCCTTCCGCTGGGTATGCCGCTTAACGAGACATGGTGGTCAGGCATGCGGATTTACAACTGCAGGAACTTCTTTGTCGCACTGGATGATGTCGAACATTCTGAATACTCCCGGTGCACTGCGGCTCCACCTGCTAGACGCACGGAGACAGCCGAGGGGCGTTACGCGTGCTGGGTCACGCCGTCGAAGTTGATACTAATGTCGCGCATCGGGTCGGAGGGCTGCGGTCAACCTCGCCTTCGTATCACCTTCACTGCAAGACCGTCTCCCTGTCTTCAAACGTTACGTTAGCTCCTGAACGCAAACGAATTGGCTCCATCTCGTCATTCAAGAACTGCCAAATGTGCGTGATAACTCAAGTGAGTCGCGAGCGATATGTCGCCCAATCTCCCCTATACACTGCATGATTTGTGTCGCTTGATGCGACGTTTAGACCTTGAGCACTATAACGTTTTTCTTCGCACATCCCAGGACCTACTGCGCGGTTTTGATTCTCGATAGTACCATTATATGCCCTGACTCTGAAGTAGCCTTTGTACTTGGCATGATCAAAACGAGGGATGGCGGCGACCTGCAGAGTCCATCTTGTTCTCACATCTCTCTCGCATGATGGATCCGCGCTTACCAGTCTTCCTTAGATCATTATCGCAATTCCATCCTGAACTGCTCGTTGGACTGGCGCTGGCATTGTTCCGACCAGGAACCTTGTAAACGTAGACGCCCGTATAGAACCTGTGGAACAGCCTCAAGAGGACGGTGCCCTTCAAATCCCTTCTCGTCGGTCTCTCCCTCTGACTTCCATCCACTCCAACCAATATCAGCCCTACTCGTACATGCAGCTCAGGCAGGACCTACAGGTGATGTCCCACATTGGTATGCTGGTGTATCACGATTTACAGCTAACCACAAGCCTTTGCACCTGCAGCCACCAGCTGATAAAGTCACAGCTAAAACCCGCGGTGACCCGTCTCGGAGAAGGACACTCTATGAACTCCCCACATATTGGTCAGAACCTGATCAGATCCCTCGACGCTCCCTCCCTCCCCCGCCGCGAAGTGCGCTGAGGCGCTGCTCTACAACAGCTGTGTCAGCATACGAGCACCTTTTTGCATCCAGAAAGCAAACCTCACGACCAAGGTCATCTCTGTGGGATGGAGGAGATGGAGAAGAAATCGCCGTGGAGACCTGCGATGGAGTGCTGTTCCGAGCGTGCGCCGTCCTTTTCCTCGCATCCCCCATCCTCGCCGCCGAGTCCCCCTCCTCTTCCTCTGCGTCCTCGTTTCCCCCGCCCCGCATACAAGTGCCAGAGACGAGTGCAGTCATCGCGCTGCTCCTCGCGATCTACCACCCCTCTGCTGAGCCGCCCCCAGCCGACCTCCTCGGGACCTTCCACGCGCTCATCGCCGCCGAGAAGTACAGGATGCAGAAGGCGCTCCGACACCTGCGTAGCGCGCTCTCCGCCATGGCTGAGTCCGACGCCGCAGACCCCGTCCTGCTCTACGGCGTCGCCTGCCGCTGCGGCATGCGCGAGCTCGCCGCTGCTGCGGCGAAGCGCACCCTCCGCGTCGAGCCCGAGCCTGTCCCGGTCATGTATGCACGCCTCGACGGGCTGGGCATCTCCGCAGGCTGTCTCCACCGCCTCCTCGTGTACCAGCGGAAGAGCCGCGAGGCGGCGCGTGCCGTCGTCGACGGATGGTGGCGGACGAACCTGGAGCGGTCGTGCGGGCTGGGGAAGTGGGGAAAGGATGGGAGCACGCCGTGCTGGTACGAGCGGTACATGACCGCCGCGGGCGGGCAGGCGTGGCCGAGTGCCGCGTCTGTGACGGATACGGACATGTTGCAGGGGGTGCTCTCGTCGTGTCCCCGTTTGAGGCGTGGGCATGGGAGGAAGCGCGGGCCGTGCGGATATTGTTCCAGCCCGGAGAAGGTGCTTATGTTTTACAACTTCGCGAAGTACGTCGGAGACGCGATTGACGCGTTGGTGGAAGAGGTAAACGGGTCCACCGTCGGTTGCTTGCTCTGTAGCTCACTGTTTGTTTTCCAGGTGGTGTTGGCTTGGCCCGAATCGACTTGAATGACGACAAAATGCACTTATAGACACTCTGGATTGCCTCGTCCCGACCTCATGTTGTAGCACTAGTATTTTTTATCTCTTTCTAGGGTCTCTTCTTTGTCTGTAATGGCTGTATGAAATCACTATGTCTCATATGTATAGCTGCACTATGTACTCCTACCACTTATCTATTCACTTATTTATCGAAAACATCCGGTCTGTGACTTGCGAAAGACTCAGACTTGTTAAGGTGAGGCCAACTCATTGTGAACCGCACGCAAGCCTGAGGGATGACGATTTACAGGCCACCATGATGGGCGACCCAGGCCTCCGACAAAAAGACTGGGAATATTTATCTTGGGTCGGGTGGTGTGTATGGACTACATTTAGCAAGGGCCCGAACCTCTCGGCAGCAGACCACCTTGTTCCAAAGTTGTGGCCGGTCCTAGCGGCCCCTGATGAGAGCCTCAGTGATCTCCGAATCCAGGTTGACTGGCAGCCGCTGCAACAGCCGGTGTGTAGACTTTCATCAGCAACTCGCTGTTATGACCACTTGCATGGTGATGATCCTGGTGACCTAGACGCTGCGGCCGGATGGGATGCTACTGTAAGAAACGGTTGTACAGAGCCTCATCGTTGAATCCCGAGACGGCGAGCAGGGTCCTCAGCCTTTGGAGCACAGAGAGTACTGCTGGCTCGAGTCGAAATTTTCGATGCACCAAAGCAGTGGTCTCCAAGTACAACATTGGCGAGGCCACCTTGTCGCTTAAGAGTCATAACAAACCATGTTGAGTGAGGACCTTGGCCGCCCACGGACGGAGGAAGTTGCCAAGGCCCATGCCTCGAGATATGACATTGGTGAGATTTACAGCACAAGTAATCTCCGCAAATGAAAGTATGTATGCTCACCCGTGAATATTCTACTCGAGCTTTTGCTCCTCCTTGGTGCTCTAGGTCTTTTGATGACCCAGACCAAAAAGATCCCCTTACTCAAAAGTAAAGTGACCACCGCAGGGGTCGAACCTGCAATCTCCTGATTACCCAATCGTAGTCAGACGCGTTGCCATTACGCCAGGCGGCCATTGCATTACGGCATTTGCAAGAATTTGTATTCAGTTGTCAAGCAAGTTCTGCCACCAAATGAATTGAATTTTCCGGGTCCAGTATAAAGTGCGCGCTGCAGACTGAGACTACGATGAATAGCCACTACGCAGTGAAGGAGAGACGTAACACAACGGTGCCACGAGTGGCTGGGAGGCTCGGCTGCACTAGCCCGCAAACCGCATCTCGACGTCTGTATTCGTCGACCTTCCACCTCCAGGCATGGTTGAGGCCATCCAGCTGCGCGGCCACGCCACTCGGATAACTGACGATGATCCAGCCAGCGGTCGGACGTCAACATCCGCTTGACAGACGGAACAGCGTAGAGCCGCAGGAGCGCGAGCCCCGGTGCTGACTACAATCGTGCAACGGTCAAGTGGAATTGAAATAGTGCGTTGCTGTGCGTACACTACAGGAATGTTTTCGGGCATCCCGGTGTGGTCGTATTGCGCCTGCGCGCAAGTCGTGTGTCCTTCTCGGCAACTAACGGCGAGCCGTGAGCCAACACCGTAGCGATAGTAATAGCAGTGTGTCTTGAACGCACTGCGCAGAACTACAGCACGTGTGTTGGAGCCGTCAGAGATGGTCAGCGGAGCAACTGTTGACCACAGGCTGCGACGCGCAACACCAGTGAGCGATCGAGACTGACTGTCGTCTAGCCCACAGGCAGAGAGGTTAACCCAGAACGTCGCAATACTTGGGCCCCGGTCCGGCTGCCCGAGTCAGATCGAGAGCGGCCCCAACGACGCGACGACACAGGAGATCGAGTGGGAGCCAGTCACACAAATCACAGATCTTGGGCGAGAGATAGGCGTCGGTCCATGTGATTTGCCATTTGGGTATGGAGCTTTGGCACGCAGTGGCACGCTCGGACATCGCTCGGAGACAACAGACGAACGGGTCCAGCTATACCATGCGCAAAGTGCGCCGCCGCGGCGTCCAGATATGTTTGGGATCCTGAGGCGTGGAAGGCGATCCGGAAGGGTCTAAGAGAACAAGGCACTGTCAGTGTCAAAGCGCAGAACATTCGGAGCCGGCGACGGAACCTGTGTGCACTGTGAGGGCCAGGACTGGTGGGTGTTCTCCCGCGTGCGCAGCCCGGAGGATATACGGCGCACAGCTGGGAAGATGCTCCGCTCGGCAACCACACACCAATTGTTGGGGAGTCTGGGGTGTCGCGGATAGGAAGGGTCGGGTGTGTGCGGGGAACGTCACGGGGCGGGACCGGGCTCCAAGCCATGCTGGATGGGGGAAGGCGAAGACACAGAGAGGCTCGGGAGCAGATCCGAGGCACGGAAGGCGCGCCGCGCGCCCGGAGCATGGCTGTGGGGAAACTCTGGTTGGCATGGCTGGGAGGAGGCTGATTCAGTCGCGGAGGAGAGCAAGCTGCAAGGTCAGCTGACGAACGGAACACAGGCGCCACCCTGCGGACATGAGAATGCGAAACGGGGCACCGGGGGCCTCAGCGCGCGGTCGCCCGTGAAGGAAAGAGGCCTCCGGACGACGGGGAGGAGACGGAAGGTTGGTCACGGACGGTCATTTGTTTCGTCCGTGGAGACCGCCCTTGATGATTTACGACATTGGACGCCAGGAATGCGGGGCAGCGGCCGGTGCTCCGGGGAATAAACATTGATGGAGATGACTTGGAGTGACTTGGGGTGAAGGGCGGCATGGAAGGCGCAGGCGGGGATCCGGAGTGGTATGGAGAAGGAACGGCGGGAGGGCGCGGGGCACTCCAAGTGGCTCCGGTGACGCGAAGGGGTGTTTTCGAGGAGTGAGCGGGGTTGTGGGCAGCAACAAGAGCAGGGAAGAGCGGAGATTTCGAGTGGGGACTAGACCGGAGGTGGCAGGCCACGCAAGAAACGGATGAAGACTCGCAGGATTGGAATGCGACTCTCAGGGGCTGATGGCCTCACTTCGGAAGATTCGGTGGCCCGGCCGGTCCGCGCTGCGATGTTGCAGCGGGCGAGGTGGCCGAGAGTGCATTTTTCGCAGCACGGACAGCAAAATGAAGGCCCAGCAATGGCTGGAGGCGATCGAGCAGACGAGGCTGGGGGGTGCAGGGTCGCGAGATCGATAGGAGAAAGGAGGGCGGCGGGTGGGTGAGCCAGGGTGTTGCAGGCACGGGAGGGCATGTGGAAAACAGCACGTGGTATCGGAAGAAGGCGGGCGGACCTGGGATCACCGCCTAGGATCGGTCACAGTTCTGTCCCTCTCCAGTCTCCAACCCGTCTCGCCTCTCCTCCGCCATCCATGGCGTCCCTCTAAACACCCATCCCCAGCCCATCTCCCACCGCCTCGCCCTCCGTCTCCAGGCCCGGCGCCCTGAAGACTGTGGTCCACCCTCCCCCTGGTCACCAGGCCCCTTGCCTCTTTCGTTCCACTCGGACCCCCGCTGCCGACTCACCTTCGGTCAACCAGCTCCTTCCTTCTGGAACGCTTCTCAAATCTCTCACCCCCTCTCTGCTAACCCGACCTCAACTGCCTTTTCCCTCTCCTCCTTTCCGACCCCTCCCATGACTATGCCCGTCCCCCCCACCCTGACCAGCTATCTTCCCGTCCTCCTCGTCTCTGTTTCCCGCAACGCCGTCCCAGACGATTCCTCCTTCGATACCCAGCCAGAGGCCCAGGTCGATTACCTTTCTCATGACTGGAAGGAGGAGGATGTCTGGAGATCATGGCGCAGCATGACTCGCCAGAAGAACGCCATCGCCAACGGCATGCGTCTCGAAAACGCGAGTTGGCGGACGTGGTGGAAGCAGAGGAATAACCTTCCCACCGTCAGTCCAGAGACGCTCAACTGGTATGTCTTATATACACCTCTCCTTCATTTCTCGTATCGCTCGCGCATCCCGCATGTCCCCAATCGCCAGCGTGGAGCATCGCGCGATAACGCCCCCCGTTGCCTTCGGGTGTCACAGGCGGCATTTTCTCTACGCTTCACTCTCTGCCGCATGTAGGCCTGCCGGTTCTACTTCTGCATTCCACCGTATCTCTCGCAGGTGGTGGAGGTCCTCTAAGCGCGCGTTGTCGCCATGCGCTGGTGGACTGAACCCTTCACCAGCGGTACTCTGTGCCCTGTCTTCGTCCAGAAATCTGCCTTAGAGCCCCTCACGGTCCGACAGTGGCGAGTTGGCTCTAAAACTTCGCGTACTTCGTTTTTTCATTGAGTTGGCTTCGCGCAGCTCTTATGCGATTGTGACTTCGCGCGCAAGTTTCCGATATCCAATGCTGACACGTTCATTCCAGGCTCAAGGATTCTGACGTCACATGGCTTTACGGTCCTCTACACCTCGGCAACGATTGGACCGACTATTCGCAACGT
The DNA here is from genome assembly GCA_022814645.1 of Ganoderma meredithae. Taxonomy (NCBI): domain Eukaryota; kingdom Fungi; phylum Basidiomycota; class Agaricomycetes; order Polyporales; family Polyporaceae; genus Ganoderma; species Ganoderma meredithae. The sequence continues at coordinate 19,027 of JAKLMY010000171.1, forward strand.
AAGACCTCGAAGCTGCACGCCAGTCACCGGAAAACGAGCACCGACGCACTACCCGGTCCGTACAAGACGAACGTGCCTCCGATGCCTCCATCCATACCTACGAAGCCCATCCTCAAGCGGCGCAGCATCAGTCAATTGTTGTCCCTTCCTGCCAGCCCCTTCTTCAACCAGATCGACAGCGATGAGGAGGAAGATGATCTGCACATACCAAGTAGCGCGCCACCTGTGCGCCCTCCTCTCGTGCACACGAAAAGCGATACACATATCAACATGCGTGGCCGACCGTTCCGCAAGAACTCCCCACCACGCATCATCGCTCAGGACGGCGCTGCATCGCAGGTCGGACCGGCACTCCCGGTAGCGCAAGTCGCGACGCTTAGTGACGGCTCAGGCTCAACCAGCAGTGATCAGGACCTCAGTGGCGGCTCCTGCATTGATGCTTCCGGACCTGCGAAGAAGAAGCATATCAGCTTCAACACCTTCGTGGAGCAATGCATCGCGATTGAGAAGCCCAAGATCAAACGCTCCGCGACGGGCCCGACTTTTGGCGCACGATTTTACGATGCGTATGACGACGGGTCGGTCGCTTTCATCTAATGGTTTTGCAGGTGCGATTGGCTAAGATGTCTGGTATGCATTCTGTTAGGTCCGATTCCGAGCTGGGGTACGACGGCGAGTACGACGAGCCGTCGTCAATGTACTACTTCAACGATAACGCCGCCATCGGATCTGACTCCGAGGACGATGACGATGATGTGCTCGAGATGAGGACGTCGTCGTCTCGCTCCCGCTCGAATTCGGCGTCATCAATGCGGAAGCCTCATATCACTACCCCACTCCGGCCAGGCACCACTACATCCTCGCGCCCGCGACCGCCGACAATACGTCGACAATCTACTGATCGGGAACATGTTACCATCGCGCCTATCGCGCCAACGCTGCTGAAGAGCACCGGCGTTGGGAATGAGCTTGTGTCGCTGCCTGAGGGCAAGGCTCTTAATTCACCGAAGGATGTCGACCTGGTGTATGTGCCGACCACCAACCACTACGGCATGTCTGGCAACGGCACCAATGATGGTGACGTGTACCACCATCACGAGTTGTATTTCAGTGTTGGTACAGCACCATCGTATCCTCGGTCTCCTCCACCCCGCTCTCCCGCGCCCGGCTCGTCCCCACAGATACCCGACGCGACGATGCCGCCAGAACTCCAGCCGCCTGTGTTGGTAGGACGGTCTGGGTCAGGCACAATCTTCCCCGCACGATCTATGGTTGACTCGCCTATGCAGCTTGACGATACTCCGCTCGAGGACGCGTATGACTACTTCGGCGGCCCTGACCTCGGCGAAGACTTCAGCCATGGCCGCGCGCCCGCTCATCGTCGCCGACAGCGACGAGACGTCCGCGATGACGACGTGATTACGCGCTACGCCGAGGGCGGCGCAGCGAGCGTCACGAATGGGCGGAGTCGTGCTTGGGGCACGAGCCCGAGCCCAAGCCCTGTTGACTCGCCACGGATTCCCGATGCGGATATGCCAGTCGTCGTTGTGAACGAGGTCAACGGCTCGGTGGAGGAGCGGGCAGAACGTTCAAGGGAAAACAGTCTGCTGGCTACACCCCTCTCGTACCGCATACACGAGCCGCAGCCGCAGGCCGACTCACCGTCGGTGACGCCTACCCCGGCTGTCCCTGTCCCTGTTCCCCGTGCCACCCCCTCATATCCGCACGTCCACTTAGCGGCCTCGTCGATCCCGAACTGCAACCCGCCGTTGTCGTCCTCAACCCCCACGTCCGGACTGTGCGCGGATCCTGATCTCCTTTCACCCTCTGACGTTGTGCGTGGCCGCCAGCCGCATTCCCCTAGCGTGAGCGGAAGCACGACGACCGCTTCCTCGTCGTACCACTCCAGTGATTCTCGCTCCGCATCGAGTTCACGTGGTCGCTCTTCCACACGCACGTCATCATTCTCGGACCGGGAGCGGTCAGGAAGCAGGAGTAGGAGTTGCAGCCGCGGGACCAGCTCGCCGATCGGGAGCATCTCGCCCACAGGCAGTGCGATCGGCATCGTGAATGGCAGCTCGTATGCTGGGGTCCGCTCTCGTGACAGTCGTGACCGTAGGCGACGAGGGAACGGGGCCGAGAACGAGCGGGAGCGCGGACGGGATCGCACCGGGAGGCGGTTAGGTGACAGTCTAAGCCCTCCAGGCCAGAGCAGTAGCAGCAGTAGCAACTCGCCGGTTCTTGTGGAGGCCAGCTTGGAGAAGCAGCCGATGATCATTCGGGTTCCGTCGCCGCCGTCGAGCGTGTCCGGCTCGTCGACCGAGACAGCGAGCGTGTCCACGATCGGGCCGAGTGCGGCACAGCAGCACTACCACCAGTCGCAGTCGCAGGCGCAGGAGTCCGCTGAACGACCGAAGTTGTCCATCCACGCACCCTCCGCCAAGCCGCCTGCTATTCCGCTCCCCACTGTCCCGTCGCCTATTCCTGAGGTTGAGGAGGAGGAACTCCGGCGATCGAGGCATCCGACACCTGCCAACTCACCCGTCGCGGCGTTCCGGATAGCGGTACCCCCAGCGCAGATGGCGCAGCCCGTATCGTCGCCCGTTTCTGCTTCGCACGACCACACGTCAGGCTTAGCGTCACGACCGTCGCCGAAGTCGGTGTCGACGACGAACGTTAGCGACATGGTAGAGGTGCCACCACGGTCTTCCTCCAGCCCGACCGCCTCCTCGTCGTCACGGCATCCTTCACGCGCGCAGCGGGTGTCGTTTGACGGGATGCAGGAGCAAGCGGGGACGCTCGTCAACAGGGCCGCGGAGATCGTGCAGTCCGCGCGCGGGTTCCTGGGCTCGATATGGAGCTCGAACGCTGCGTCTGCGTAACGCGGACGCTCAACTAAGCCCGTTGCGTCTTCCTTCGCCACTCTGCTCTGCTTCTCCATGCGTCATGCCACCTCCACCTCCGCGTTCACCTCCCTCCTTGCCCCGCAATTTTCCCCGTGGCGCAGTTTCGCTCATGATCACGATCTTCGCCCATACCACTGCCACCATCATCGTCATGACTACTCTGGTTCATCAATTGGGTTCGTCGATTCGTCAATTATTCTAATATGCGTATGGCAAGCTGTTTATGGTCCGGTGTCTCAATACAATCTCACGACTTCTATCCTTCTCTTGGTAGCAACCCGCACGCCTTTCTTATATGCTTAGTCCCCGTGTCCTTTGCACGTAATCACACCGCTCGAACCACATGGGCGGTGCTGTGTCCATCTGTCACATTGTCCATACCGTGCAGCACGATCGACATTGCCGCCGTTTATTCCCGTCGGCCTCGTGAGTTTCTTACGGACTCTACATAACACTGAGGCGACAGCACGCAGTCAATCCCGCGCCGAGCCCTGACATATTTATCTACTTACGCTACGCTACACACGTGTTTCCCCGCAGTTGCAATTGGCCATGACATGTTGTTCCCTTCAACTTTGTTCGTTCTTGTCCCCGCACTGTGCACACTACCTTACCCTCGCATGCCACGCTCTCCTCACACATCATCAATTCGTTCGTCCGTCCATCCATCACCGCACTTATTCATGTGTACGTTGACCCATCGCACGCTCACGGTCCGTCTGATCTCCCCCTCCGCGTGCATTGTATTGCCCGCACTCCGCGGCCCCCGTCCTCGTCATCTCCCCGTGTCCTGCTGCGTCTCAATTTGGTCACTGGTCGCTCGTTGTTGCGTTTCCCCCCCTCTCGTTGACGTCGTCTCTCGTTCAATTCCTCTCCTCTCTCGCACATCTTTGCGTTCCCGCACCCCGCATCCCCGCCCCTCGCAGCAAAGGCGCCGCTATCGCATACATCGCGTGCCGAATACGTATAGTGTTTGTGACTGGCCGTCGTTCCCCCCCCGCTCCCCCTTCCCTCTCACTCCCCCCATCTCAGTGTGTCCTGGTTGTCAATGTCCTCTCTGATCCGACTTGTCGTGCATGCCCACCGTCGTTGTCTGCGTACGTGTATCGCTCTAGGCTCGCTTGTCTTGTCTCATAGATGTAGTTTTGGTGTATATACTCTACTGAATGGCACCGTCCGTGAAACGTATCTGCACATATGTGTGGTGGGATAGCAGTGGACAGCCGGCCGGAAGGATGCTGCATCAAGTATGTTTCCCTGGCCATCGTCAATGGTGCGTACGATTTGCGTTCTCCTATGCTTGCGGTAGTTAATTGTTCTAGATCTACTAGGCCCATGTAATCGTCCTCCGCACATCTACTCGTGAATGGTAACGAAATAAGTACTGACAAAATGCCCCTTGAAGATGCTTCTGAGCTGTGAACTTTGTTCGCACGTGGTTCGTCTCGGCCTCGAGAGTCGATGGCGTCAAAGTTTGCTTCTCTCTTCATCCAACGTCGAGCCTGTTGGAAACCGTCACTATCAAGAGACTCAGAGTAAAGGCAGCAAGTTATGAGGTATGTGTCCGTGAAACTACTCTACTCCGGCCTTTGTGCTGTTATTAACTGCGGTGCAATGCTAGTAGCTCCGGCGAGTCGGACACATTTGCGGGTTTTTTCCGCCTTACCGCAGCACCAGCTCGGAGGTATGTTTCATACCAAGTAACCCACGAGTAGATTCTCATATGCATACACAATTTTAAGTTCGGAAGAGTCGAAGGAAGAAGAAGGCCGTCCAGAGAGCCCTGCAGAGGAAGCGTTGGAACCCCCAGTCCGCAGGGCGACGTTCCCGTTTGACGAGGGCGATGCGGATATCACGCTCCGGACTAGCGACAATGTGGAGTTCCGAGTCCATCGGGTGATCCTATCCCTGGCCAGCAGCGTGTTCAAGGATATGTTTTCGATGCCACAGCCCTCAACGGAGGAGAACGAGCCGATCATGGTCACGGAGGATAACGAGACGCTCGACTTCTTCCTCCGGATCTGCTATCCTACCGTCAACGCCAAGCCTTCGTCACTCGGCCTTGTCCGCAAGGTTCTGACCGCTGCCATGAAGTACGACGCTCCTTTTGTCGTCGATCGGATGAGAGAGGTTTTGATAACGCCTGAATTTATCGACTCACAACCTCTTGGCGTCTTCACGATCGCCTGCATCTTTCACATAGAAGAAGTGGCTCAAGCTGCGGCCGAGTCGTTCGCCACAATTTCTACCAATGTCTTCAACTATCCCAAGCTTGACGACGTGAGCGCTGGTGCATACCACCGACTACATCAGCTCCATAAAACTCGTACCGCCATCACGCAACCACAAACGAAGCGGACGAAGAGAAACAGGTGGCACACAACGACTCTCGAACTTGGATACTCCGTCAAACTTGACAAAGTTACACCAATATGTCGTCTACCTGTTCCCAGGACGCTTCGACTCCCGTCTTCCCAACTGGAGTCCGTTTCGGGTCCGTTCTCCGCCACAACAGGAGACCTCATTCTTCGTACGAGCGATGGTTTCGACTTCTACGCGTATCGTAATATCCTCTTGCTCGCGTCCCCGACATTTCTCAGTCAACTCATTGTCATGGAGATGGAGGACAAACCTGGACAACTAGCTGTGCCCACCTATCATGTCCAGGAGACCGCAGTCATCTTGGACACGCTCCTCCGGATCTGTTACCCTGTCCTCCATGTCCTGCCATCAGACGCTGACACATTTTTGGTCGTCCTACGTGCGGCACAGAAATACGGAATGTCGAAGGTCAAACAGGTTCTCAGAGGCGGCTGGCTTCAGCTGATGGAAACCAGCCCAATGCGCTTCTACTTCGCCGCCGTGGAGCTTGGTTGGAGGGAGGAGGCCAAGGCGTGTGCAGATCGCCTGGCATCGCAACCCATCTACAGTGTAGAGGTCATCTATGTCCCGGAGATGGAGGGTATGGGCAGCGCGCCATATCGTAATTTGTTACGCTACGTGTCATCGGGGAGATCCTCCGGCATGGAACTGGAGTGGGTCGAAGGCTCATGTGGTACGTTAGGCATAATACTGTCAGCTTATGCATTAGGAAGACTGACAATAAATGAACAGGTTTGACGTCGCACTGAGGGCCGAAATCATGCCGTTTACGCTAGGATAGCAGATTGCAGAATACCATGCACTCTCAGGCGTTCATGCAAAAACAATGTGATGTAGCGCAGTTCTATGTGATCAAAGCTACCTGCAGAACATGAATTTCCGTCAACTCATGAAATGACATAATCCTGAAATTGGATACAAATGCTCCCACCTCGTCCAGCTCTGACTGCATCTCCTGCTGAAAAACCGTCCCCAGCCTCACAATATCCTGCGCGACGTTGAAGCAACTAGCAACATGGGCACCACGGCTTTTCTGACATCGTCGGCGCGACCGACCGCCGCATCAGCTCCTCCACCACCGGCATGTTGTGCGCCGACGGTCTCCGACGCAGCTCTGCCAGCACGTCGGCTCGCAGCTCGCGCACCCAAGACGCACCCGTCTTCTTGCACGCAAGCCGGCAGGGAAACCGGAGATCGTGTGGCGGCTTTTTGTTCGCCTTTCTGTCTTCGAATTCGATGAACTGCGCGAGGGCCTCGTGGATCGTTAGCGACTCCAGTGCGGGCTCGGCGCGCCAGAGCTTCTCGGAGGACGCTTTGACGTGGGCGACAGCCAATTCAGCAGCGGCCCAGTAGTCGTCCAGACGCTGACAATCGATCGCGGGGGCGTGCTCCATTTCTGGGACGTATAGGACTCCTGCATTGCCGGGGAGACGCGGGGTACCTCGCGGGCCGCAAGTCTTGCGAGCTCGGGGTAACCGTAGCGAAGGGCAGCGAAATAAGCTGATGCTGGGTAAGTTGCAGCGATGGAGTCCCACTTCGCGTAAAGCACGTCGACAACGCGAGCCATGTCGTATTTTTGGCGGCTTTCAGGATCGCAAGGAAGAGATGATGATCCTTGGGAAGTGCGGCATCGCCAGGGTAGCAGAGCCCCAGTAAGTGGGCGAGTGCGGGGCATCCCTCTGAGAAGGGGAGGTGGTATTGAGACTGATGGATTCCCTGCGCACTAGCTACCCGCGAGTCTTCCAAAATCTTCTCTCTGAAGACGGGAGAGTTCATGCATAATAAACCTTTGTGGACTGGAAACGCTTCGCCATCCGAAGAGTGGCACGTGGTGTCGGAAAGGACAATGGACTCAGAAAAAAAGCCCATGGGATTTGGAGGTCTCCGGAAGCTGGCGGGCCTTGGTTCTGGCGGCGAAGGGGAAGCGTAAACGAAAACCCCTCCTCGACCTCTCCTCGGCGGTGGTGGTATACCCGCAAGCGGCAATAGTCTGCGGCGCTCACACCCCGCGCGTCCGCTGTGCTGATGAAGTCTGCGATGGGCACAAATTGGTGCAGGTGCGTGTAGCTACCTAAGTCCCTGTAATGTAGCATTCGCTCTGCGCCAGCGCGCGCGATATCTTCGAGCATGAGACGGCAGCCGATCACCCAGACCTGCATCGGGCGAGTCTGCGCGAACACGAGGAGCTCTTTCCTCAGAACGGAGGCGGGAAAATCCATCATGTACTTGAGCGACGCTTGAAGCAGTGGCGCAATGTCTTCCAGCGATCGTGGTTGAGATGACTTCTGGATTGGGTAGATGAAACGGAGAAGAGCGTCGAGCGTCTTGCTGTCCTCGCTAACAGGCACGACGGGTCGATTGCTAGTGCTGGTGGAGCTCGTTGGATCAGAGTGTGTGTTCCCGATAGCGACCATGTCCGCGGAGACGGAGGACGCTGCGACGAGGATCTGGCTGAGACAGCAGAAATCGACGCTATCGGAACTGCGGAGCGTCAAATCTCCCGTGGGTCCATCGAACGGCGATGGTGCCAGTTTGGTTTGCGGCGCTGACGTAGAGCGATGGTGCATTGGAGAGGATCGAGGTGGTCGTTACAAGAAGAGTCTGGAGGGACCGGGAGGAGGAACTTGCTATGAGCCACGCGCCGCTGTGAAATGACAGATAACCGCGGATGATGCCGCCTGACTGTGGAAGTCCAAGGAACAGTAACCGCGCATCTGAAAACTGGAGCTTGTCGTCGGACTCTCGCCAGTGAGCATCGTTCCACTGCAGTTAATGCTGCTTGAATAATGGCTCGAGTGCGAACTCACTAGTTTGCGAGTGGGGTGAACGAACTTGGAACTTTCTGTTGGGGGTGACACTGGCAAGGTGACGCAGGAGAACTAGTCAGTGCGATAGATTATACGTGTCTACTATTGACGACCCCGAACCTTGGGTTCTGGAATATGACTGACCGTCGCAGGTAAACGTAGGGGATCCGAGAGAGGCTGGAAGGTTGAAGAAATCACGGTGCGAGCGGGCCATTAGACGCCCTGAGTGTTGAAGCAGGCGGCGCACGGGCTCAGCACTGAGCGAGGTCACCTCAGAGTCAGCCACCGTGCACCACCCCTCCTCCTCTGGGTCCTACTTACACTTACACTCTTTCCACGTCTGCACTCAGCATGTCTTCAGAAGCCAGTGCCCCCTTCAATGAACCCACAGCAGATATCATCATCTGCTCCTCCGACGGCGTTCTTTTCCGGCTCCACAGAATTATACTTTCCCTTGCCTCCGACTTCTTCAACGACATGCTCAGCCTTCCACAGCCAGGGGATCAGCCCCGCACAGGTTCATATGACGTCGATGGACCTCCTGTGATCAACGTTACAGAGCCGAGCGATGTTTTGGACGGCTTATTTCGACTCTGCTACCCTGTAGATGATCCCTCCTTGGGGACCACCCATGAATTGTGCCCCATCTTGGAGGCCGCGTTAAAGTACCAGATGGTGGAGGCAGTCAAGATCACCAAGAAAAAATTGCGCTCTCTCGCTAAGCACAAACCGCTGAGCGTGTACGCCATCGCATGCCGGTTCGAGTTGGAAGCAGAGGCTGAGGCGGCGGCGAGGGAGGTGCTAGAGCAAACCGCGCAGAGCAAATATTTCCCAGAGCTGGAGGAGATATCCATCGGCGCGTACCATCGTCTGCTTTCATACTGCGAGCGCAAGGGGAGGGTGAGTGACCGTTTCAGGTTCACTTTCCATACTTTGGGCGGCGGTCGCGAACGACCAACGCCTCTCTCCACTCCTTCCACTTCCACTCCATCCTTAGCCGAGGTCGTCCTTAACTCCGTCGTTCCTGATGTGTTACCGGAGCCTCAAGTTGCCTCTTACCCCTTCGATTCGACTGAGGCTGAGGTGATCTTGGTCGCCTCCGACGGCATGGAGTTTCGAGTCTTCGCACCCATCCTTCAAATCGCTTCTCCCGTCCTCTTCTCCAGAGTCTCGGAGCTCCAGCCTCCGGCCCCCAAGTGCATCTCTGTATCGGAGCCCAGCCGGATTCTCTCGATCTTGCTCCAGATATGCTATCCCGTCCCTGATCCCCGCCTTTCTGACTTGCACGACATCGGTGCCGCCCTCATTGCAGCTGAGCAGTACAAGATGCAGCATGCCTACCACACTTTGCGTGCTGCGCTGTCTGCGAAAAAGGACGACCCCACGGAGGACCCTGTGCTTCTCTATGCCACCGCCTGTCGATTCCGTATGCATGGCCTCGCCCTCGCAGCCGCAAGGCGCACCCTCCGCACCGACGTCATGAAGTCGCCCGTCGCCGAACTCGACTCGATTGGTGTTTCCGGCGGCTGCCTGTATCGTCTGTTCGCCTATCATCAGAGCTGTCGTCTCGCTGTCCAGCGGTTATTTGACAACTCTCCTAGTGATTGGAAAGACCTGGAGATATCAATCGATCTGCAGGACGCCTGTCCTAATAGTTACAACTCGGCCTCATCAAAGCCTTGCTGGTACGGGCCATACATGGTCCGCCTTTCTCGAGAGCACTGGCCCAATAGCCAGTTCGTGGTGAGGGACGATCTCCTCGAAAGCGTGCTCGACTCAATCAGGGACTCCAATGGGTTCGGATGCCCTTACTGCGTCTCTCCTCATGGGACTTTGCTATTAGTGAAGTTCAGCAAGCTCGTCGCTGAGGCTATATCTTCTGAAGAGAGCAAGGTGAGCGGTCTACTAGTGCTGTCCGCAGTGTTAGCTAATTTGTACCTGGAGCAGCAAACTCTTCATTGATGTCCAATCACGCAGTCACATCCCACCTCGCTGCAACCAACCCCATCCACCGTGTCTACTCATACTAAATACCCTAACTGTCATCGTCAGCTGTCCACTCACTCTTGCTGCAGCACCACCGTGTACCTCTCCTTTCTTCTAAGCCCACGATGGCAGCGGCAGACGTCTCGAGCCGTTACTCGACCTCTACCATGTCAACTACAGCCGCTTCCTCGATATTCGACGGATCCACTGGGGATGTGATCCTCCAGAGTTCCGATGGTGTCACCTTCCACTGTTTCAGCCAGATCCTCGTTGCAGCGTCTTCTGTATTCGCAGATATGGTCGCTGTCGGGACTGCAGACCCTGATCCTTCCAGCTCAACCAACCATCGACCACTCGTGCCCATGACTGAGGATAGCAAGATGCTCGATACCCTCCTACGTTTTATCTATCCGATACCGAAGTCATCGAAGCCACAATTACTCGAAGATATCCCACCCTTTCTCGAAGCTTCGCTGAAGTACATGATGGAGTATCCTGTCTCAGTCCTCAAAGACGAGCTCCTCGCGTTTGCTCGGAGTCGCCCTATGGAGGTCTGGGCGATCGGCTGCCGCCTCATGCTCGAAGACGTTGCACGCGTCGGCGCGGAGCGCATGCTGCAGTACAAGAACCTTGGAAGCTACACCCATGTGCAGTAGTTCGTGCCGATCGAGGACTTCATCCGCACGGCGGACGCACGTGGCGTCACCGCTGCAGACTACTACCGTCCCCAGACCTACTATTGCCATCGCGGAAAGGTCGAGGAGGGCTTCTCGTTAACCCGTCCCCTCCCTCATCAAGCTCAAGATCAGCTCCCTGACGACCTCGACAATCTTTTGGAGTTCTTCAGCTCCGAGATCGTCTTGCCGGATGCCATGTGCTACGCCGCCGATGGCAAGCCGTTTCCTGTGCACGCGGGCCTGTTATGTATGAGCTCGCCCGTTCTCAAAAAGAAGGTCTTCGCAGAGCGACGTCATGCGGAGAGTCTGGGCGGAGATTCGCCCAACTTCCATCTCCATCTTACCGAAGAAAGCCCCGTTTTGGCTCACCTGCTACGTCTCTGCTACCCCGACGATGCTCACCTCCCCACCAACCACAACTTGTTCCTCGCCGTTCTAAAAGCCGCGGAAAAATACGACATGGAGCGGATCGTCGACGGGTTGTATGCGCAGTGGCACGGCGTCTGCACGGCTCGCCCAGCTTCTGCGTACCTTGCTGCGCTGAGACATGGTTATCAGGAGCTCGCGCGAGTGGCGGCCCTCAAGGTCTCGCCCGCTTCTTGCTCTATCTACATCCCAGAGATGGAGCATGCGCCCGCCATCCATTGGCAACGGCTGAAGGACTACTGGGCTGCCACCAGAAGCGCTATCGACCGCATCCAGAAGATTTCCGGAAGTCTTTGCGGTGCCCAGATGCTGATGGCGTTGACTTCCCGTGCGGCAGACACGAAGGGGGGAAAGAAGGAGGAGGAGAACGAGCAGAGGTTTATGCCGAAACACGACCACAAACACGATGGAGGTACATGCCGAATACAGCGCCCGGATTGGTTGCGAGAGTGCCGGAAGGAGGTTCTTGCAGACGTGCACAGAAAGCTAGTCGCGCACGACATGCCGACAGTTGAAGAGCTCATCCGACGCTCGATCGCGCCGACGATGACGGAGAAGCCGTGGTGCGCCTGCTGCTTCGACGTCGTGCAGGACATCGTGGGGATGGGAACGAGGCTCCGGAAAGGGATGATGTTGGAGCTTGATGCTGTGCGTCTATCTCTTGTCGAACTCCCATACTTCTTGAGCTAAATATCCTCCCACCTCATAGGTTCCTTTGATAATCTAAGAAGCCCGCTGTGGTGGATGGTACCTCGTCTCCCGGCGATGGATATCCTATTCGAATTGGTCTGCGGGGCCAAGTCAGACGTTTCGGCCTCCAGAGATAGGCCAAGAGATGTTGAGATGGGCTCTGAAAGAATGGATGGATGACTTAGATTATCGAAGTGCTTTTGTTCGCAGTTAGAGTGCAATGCATTGCTTACGCCTACCTACAGTCATCTGCTCGCGCTTGCCTGCGCACTGCTGTATTCCCTCAAACAACTTCCCCTGCCATCTGGAGTATAACATTGGCATGGAGACCTTCTATGGCTTGCAACCAGCATCGCCTATCCGCCTTCCTGAGTCCTGACTGATATCATGCACTGGGTCCCTCAAGCGATCTGGTGTCATGGCTACATGTAACATGGTCTCTTAGGGAAGGGTTTACCGTCTGTTCAGCATCGTAGCCGTTGGACATCGTCACGTCGACAGGAGCTCCGGAACCGCTAAGACAACGTTTATCATCTTTTCATTTTGAATTTGATTTTTCTATTTCAGGACCTCCCGGTTCTGTTGCGACGATCAGTACATGCACTATCTGCAGTTTTGCCATGTCGCCACCTCGCCTTTAAAGCTGCATATCTGACACCTCCATGAACGCCGCTCTGCTCGACCACGATGTTTCCCGTAGTTACCGAGCACCTTATACCCCCCTTGGACTTATATGCAACCTCTCAATCCTTGACTTTGTATTCCAGTGCGCTATGGCCTTGCATCGTTTTGCTCGTGTTGTCAACGGCGCTCATGGGTAAGCACTTGGCTCAGTGTCTGCAATGAAACACAGGCTGACAATATTGTTCAGGACTATTCACTGCCCTGGCTTTATTCGCCACCTTCGTTCTTTTGTACGTGAGCTATCAACGCCATCATCTCAATGATCACTCATTGTCTGTACAAGGCGAAAAGGTTTCCGTCACCCCCCGATTTTCATTGTGTTTGTCGTCGTGATTGTGATGTATGCATCCGCCGCCCTCCACTGGGCAACACTCCTCTTCAACGTCATCGGATACTACGATGTCGCGCAAGCATATGCGGCCCAGTTGCTGTGCCAATGCACAACAGATGAGGCAGTTCCAATCGTAGCCATCTCCCCGGGTACCCCATCCTGCTCGTTGTCTGGCTTCGGCCTTCCTGGTGCAGCGCACGGTCTCACCGTCTGTGCACCAACCATCATCCTCACCCTCAATGTCCGTGTACATTATACAATGTGCTAGGGCCAGTCTAACTGACAAAAATCACAGGTAGTCCTCGGTGACGCCATTGTGTGGTGGCGTGTATGGGCCATCTGGCCTCGTAGTCTGGTTGTTCGAGGGGCATGTGTCATTCTACTCGCAGCGACATTAGGTGCGTGCGCCGAGTGCTCCACTCAGCATTTATACTCAAATAACATCGCATACTATTATCCCTGGCCCGCTATAGGGTCGGGTATCATTGACTCCATGGACTCCTGCCCAAAGGCAGCGTTTTCGGCACTTGTGGTGTCCAACTTAACAGACATACCCACAGGCTCTTTCTACCAGTCAGATCTTTTCGGTCTCGCCACATCATTCCTGTCGTTGGCAAACAACATGGTAGCCACAATCCTGATTGGATGCAAGGCTTGGTGAGGCATACTCTGCTCCAAGCCATCTACTTTCGCCATAATTATGCTCGTTATAGGGAACACCGGGAGATCATGACCAGGGCGTCACTAAATGGGAAAGGTCAAGTCCAGAAAGCCCTTATCTTATTCGTAGAATCCGGAATCATGTACTGTATAATTTGGGTATTGTTCTATCCATGTTTCCACAGAATGTGTAGGTATTAACAGTGCTACACCAGGTGTCCATTCTTGTACAGCAAGTCGCAATCCTTACGGATACGGGGAAGGTGTCCGCTTCGGAACCAAAGGCAATCATGCAATTTGACTACTTCGTGAAGGGATGCCTCATCCCTCTAATTGTATGGGATTTTGTTTCCATCCTCGCCCTAATTGTTGTCGGTTGATATGGACGGCTTCATAGGGCATTTATCCGACTACTATTATTACCCTAGTCGCGCTCAACAAGTCTCACTTTCATGGAACGTCATCCGACCACAGTTCATTATCCACTCTATCATTCCGATACCCTACATCCGAAACCTCGAGTCATGGTGGAGTAACTTCCCTTCCTGTCATCGCATCTTGGGCTCGTTTTCCCACATGCGAGTCTCCTATAATTCAGGCAAGGAAGGATGACGAAACTGACCCCGCGATGGAGGACCAGACAAGGAAATTGTCGTCTTGAAGTTCCTGGATCCAGGTTGTTACACCTGTAGAATGATCATTGTTCACATGATCGTTGCAACGCGAGGGGCAACTCAGGCGGTGGAAGCAGCAGCGAAGGCTTCGGAGCTGACTGCGGCTGCAAGAACGACTGCATTGGAACAAGCTTATGCCCAGGTGGCCTTCTGCATGTATCGGGCCGTAATAGACAGACAGACTCTTCGTCGAGAGGCATTGGAAAGGCGCAGAGTCGAGCCAAAGGCAGATTTTCCATGGTCCTTTTACAACAGCGTAGTGGCGCCGGGTCCTCTGAGTCTCAAGGACAGCTTCAAGGACGATCTGGAGTGCCTCCAAACACGCCTGCGAGTAGATATCAACGATGCCATTAGCAAAGTGAGCGACAGTCCACTCCACTGTACAACACGAGCATACCCACTGCGGCAGCTTTAAGCGTCTATCACGAAGGCTCCAGATAGGTGCGACGAAAAGCTGCGGCTTCCACGACCTTGCTCCTGCCCCGTACTACGCCTTTTCATCATAGTATTGCATCTCATCGCAATGGCTACATCTGATTCTGGAATACTTGCACCCACAGCCGCACCCTACCCTTTCAATCTCTCGTCTGCCGACATCATCCTGCGCACTCCTGATCTCACTGAATTCCACGTTCAAAGCTTCCTCCTCTCGATCGCTTCCCCGATCTTCCGCGACATGCTCTCTCTCCCTCAAGCTCAAGCCAGCGATCAGTCGTGCCAAATTTCACGCCCCGTTGTGGACGTGACGGAAGACAGTAGGACGCTAGAGAGCCTCCTGCGTCTCTGCTACCCAGCGGCCAAACCAACGTTTGATGTGTTGGAGGACATCGTCCTCGTCTTCAAGGCAGCAATCAAGTACGATATGGAATGGGCTATACCGCCTTTGATGAAGGATCTGAAGCTTGTCATTCCTCAAAATCCACTAAGGGCTTGGGCTGTGGCATGTCGCTCTGCATCAGAGGATGTCGCTCGGGAGGCAGCATCTGCAGTGCTGGCAACCCTTCGCTCGCGGCAGAAAGAAAGAACGAGCTATCTGCACCCACCATCAACCCCTCTACCGACCCTTTTACGAGAGATGCTTCGTGAACACGGTGACGAGGGCTTGGATGGAGTATGTGCCGGAGACCTTTTCCGTCTTCGACAGTTCATCGCGTCGGAGAACTCCAAGCCGTCTTTCATGTTGTTGACATCTCCACGTCCTGCCACTCCAGACGATCAGAGGATCGCGTTATCCCCAGCGGCTGCGGTCCTTCAGCTTGGTCTCCCCGATGTTCTTCTGCAGTGTTGCGACGGGATGCAGCATCCGGCGCACTCATTTGTCCTCGCCTTCCACTCACCCGTTCTCGGAAAAGAGATTGAAGCTATAATGGCCACCACACCCATGTCTTCTCCAGACTACATCGGTACCCTACCCAAACCCACCCGATCACACCCGGTTGTTTCGCTATCTTCTACCAACTCCGAGACGCTCGCGATCCTGTTGGGACTTTGCTATGGTACGACATCCCTTCCTTCCCGGTTGCCGCTCCTCGCTGCAGCTCTGGTTGCTTCAAAGACATATGCGATGGTCCAAGTTGAGAAACCAATCATGGAGTGTTGGGAAAAATCTGCAAAGCTCTGTCCGTTGGAGGCATACTTTGTCGCGATCCAGCATGGGCTCGAGACTTGCGCAAGAGCGGCGGCAATCGTCGTTCTAGAGCACCCCATTACGACATCCTACGTCGAAGTCATGGAATTTTCCTCCGCACTCGCATATCGGCGACTCCTGGATTATTACAGCTCGTGCACTGATGCCGTTAGCGATCGCTTGACGGCGCTCACCAAACAGTGGAATACCGCCGTGACATCTGTCGACTATTCGGCCCGCCAACGGATTTCCCGAGAACCCTACAACTTCATGGTCAGACATCGAACTTCCGTTGAAACCTATCTTTCAGGCCTGGTGCGGAGTGTCGAAGGTCAGGGTCCTAACAGTAACCTGGGTGTCGACGCATTGGGCCTCCTTCAGCGATTCTGCTCATCGACGGCATCCGCAACAGAAACGTTGTGGCCACTCGCTTGGGAAAGAGCAGGGAATTGCATTGTAGACATATTGTTGAAGATCGCTGAGCTACCTCAAAGTATCCGAATCGCGATTGACGAGGTAAGCGTGCCATACTCCTTGACCTATGTCCTCACGTAATGACCAGAAGCCCTCAGGTAGAGTTAGAAATTTAGATGTATATAGGTTTCCCTACCTGGTCCAACCACGCGGTGCACCCTTTGTTTCATGTTCTCTTCAAAAAGAAAAAAAAAACTGTTCTTGGGTATGTGAATTAGCCGAACTCTTGTCAGATGCGTTCCTTCCTGCTATTAGTAGCAAGCTGCCCACTCCCCTTCGTGGACCATACCACTCCCTTTCATTGCGCACCACACTGAGCACACATCTGCACATAAAGGACGCGACCCATCGAATGCACGCTCTCGAACCATCCACCCTAACCCGTGCGCCCCACCCATTCGCTCAGAACTCCGCCGACATCATCCTCCGCACGTCTGACTCTGTCCATTTCCATGACCACTCCCACATCCTCGCCCAGGTCTCCCCCGTCTTCGCAACCATGCTCGAGCTCCCCCAGCCCGCTGCGCCGTCCTCGGACTCAGAGCCCAAGAACCTCATGCGCGTCTGCCCAGTCATCGACATGACGGAAGACAGCGAAGCCCTGCTGCGGCTTTGCTACCCCGCCGGACTCGGACCCGGACCCGAGCTGAACCACTTGCACGAGATCCAGCCTGCGCTCGAAGCCGCGATCAAGTACGACATGACGCGTCCGACCGAGGAGCTCACTGCACGCTTTCTCGCGTGAGCACCGCAGAGCCCGCTCGAGGTATGGGCGTTCGGGTGCCGCCACGGGCTCGAGCACGTCGTGCGCGGGGGCGCGGAGGCCCTCTGGAAGGCCCTATCGAAGGGCGCACCCGAACGCGAGCGGCTCTTCTTCCCCTTGGACATACCGCCGAGCTTGCGGGGCCTGGAAGGCATCTCTGCTGGGCAATATTTTCGTTTGCTGCAGTTCGTCCGCTGTGGACACGGCCAGCCCGGTGCAGCAGCCACGGCCAGCGTAAGCAGCGAGAGTCTCACGCTTAGAGGAGGCGAGACGGGGACCACTTGCCCGCATATAGACTCCGACGGCGCTTTGGCGCACCCAACGCGATAGCCAAACGAGGAGTGTTCGTATATATAACAGTCACGGAAAGCGAGCGCCTTCGATCTCCCGAGAATCCCTCAGTGGAGGTGCACGCGCCGGACGTCGTGTGCCGCTGCAAAGACGGGCCCGAGCTGTGGGCGCATCAACAGATCCTGTTACGACACTCCCCCGTCCTAAAGGCGCAGATCGCGGTGCTGGTCACCTATGGCGACCTCGAGCTGGCAGGCCCGTCGCAGGCAATATGCACGCTCCTGTGTATCTGCTACCAATCGCAGCACGATCCGCACTAGAGCGGGCTCCCTCGTAGCCGCCTGGGCTGCATCGAGCTGCTCGCCATCGCGACGAAATACAGATCAAGCCCGCCATCGACCTCGCGCTCGCGCGCTGGAAAGCCCTCGCACGCATCCACCCGCCTAGCACAGGAATGCACGGGGTGGCAATGCTCCGGACGGCCGTTGCAGCTCTGACCGCCATCCCGGCGGCGCTGGGATGGTGTCCCCCGCCGCTGAGCTCGCAACTCGACGAGTATTCGAGGACCTTGAAGGTCCTCCCCGCCCTCACATACCACCGGCTCTTCGTCTACCTGGGCGCGTGCGTCCGCGCAGCGGCGGAGGCCTGGTAGCATGTCGCTACCAAACGTACGCGGAGGGCTGCAGGTGGTCTGCCCGACGGAGACTCGGAGGCGGTCGTGCGGATGTACCGGGTCATAACGGATGCACTGAATCGTCGGCGAGAGGCGGTCGAGAGGCGGGAGGTCGCCCCGATGGCAGACCATGCGCGCGCCCTTAGTTGGGCATCGTACAGCGGCGTGGTCGGTCCTGTGAGTCTCAGGAACAGGCTCCAGGAGGACTTGAAGGGCGCGTTGGAGAGCTTGTCGCGGGAGATCGGCGATGCTATCGATAAAGTGAGTACACGCTTTCATAGGGCATCGTCATGCTTGCTAAGGATAATATGTTGACTGGGTCGGTCCAGATAATGTTGGACCTCGGGTGAGATGCCACACTCCCCACCTACAGTACTACTTAACCGGAAGCCAACGTCCGGGTTGGCCTATTGCGACAGATTCGACCCTAGGGTCATGCTTGGGCCCCCGGGGCGGCTTGGGCCGACGGTTAATGCAAGCCCGAAATCGTCATAAGTACACGGGACTCTGGAACGGACTATCGCGGATGCTTGATTAAGTTTATATAGAGTTCGGAGGTTCCGAAGTTGGATTCACTGGCTATTTTGGAGCATGATGGATAATTGCTATCACTTTTCATACGGATGTCCGAGAATGCATGAGCATGGATGGAATGCGACACCGCACAACGTCATAGGGAGCAACACGGGGAGCAGAGCGAGGCGATATCGATGGTGCGGGCAGAAGAACCGTCAAGATTTCCATGCAAAGATGGGGCGAGGGAGGCACGCGCTGTCAAGGTACGCAATGCGGTGGCCCAGTAAGACAGGCGGAACTCTGAACGGAACTTCGTCCAAACGCCGTAATGGACGACCTGAACTTTGCAAAGAAACTGGCGAGCGCAGGTAAAAAGATCCACGCACCACCCTATGTTTCGGCCTCGTGTGCGCCCCGGTTGGAGCGGGATGGCTGATTTGAGGTCTGCTGGGTGCGAGCGTGGCGGGCTGGAGATGCCAAGCTTATCCCGTGTGTTGGTTGCAGCCTCGAGAAGATGGGATGGCGGCAGAAGCCAGAAGGTATCAAACCGCAGAGAATTGTTTTTCCGCAGAGATATAACGCGTGCCTGCACGAGACAGAGACCGAGGCAGATGATGCGGGCATGGTGTGATGTGCGTGGTTCTATGTCGTAAGAGGCCTCGGATCTGGAGTAAGCTACGTAGAGTGTGGCATCCTTGTTGGCTGTCGGGGAGCAAGACGGGTGAGATAAGGAGGACGTACAAGGCGTGAATCGTGTTGAGTATGCTAGGCCGCGGGAGGCCTGGAGCTATACGGCATTGGGCAAAGGCGAGACAGGGAGGAATCCTCGTGTCCACGGCGAGCGGCGGGGCGCTATTGTTTTGCGCAGGAGGAAATGAAACGAGAGAGACAAGAGAGAGACAGGGGGGATGCGACGATATGGACCGAAATCCGGTGGGCAGCGGACGGAAACAAGCCATCGCGCACTGCGTCCTGAGTCGATTCCGGCCAACGTCGTCCGATCCCCTTCCAACACCGGCGCTCTCCGCTCGCGGACCAATGAGGGGCAGCAGAATTGACGCCTTGGAGAAGGATGGACGAGGGCCTGCGGTGGTACGACCTCCCTCTCATCAAAATAATACCCCGCCCTCGTCTCATCCGCCGTTTTACCTATATAACGCCTAATCTCGCTCTCCTCCACCTCGTTTCCCTCCTCCTCGTCCCTCCCCGTCGCACAAAAACCCAACCCTACAACTCTCCTCTTCATCCCGCCAGCAGCCATGACCGTCCCCCTCAACGCTTCCACCAGCCAAGATGTCGAGGCCCCGGCGCGTCCCAAGGATGTTGGTATCCTTGCCATGGAGATGTACTTCCCCAAACGCGTACGTCTTCTACGCGCTGTCCCGCGTCCTACCCGTCTGACACTCCCCTCAGTGCATTTCCGAGGAGGAGCTCGAAGTCTTCGATAACGTCCCCAAGGGCAAGTACACCATCGGTCTCGGCCAGAAGTTCATGGCGTGCTGCGACGACCGCGAAGACATCAACACCTTCGCACTCACCGGTATGAGCCTTCACTCCCTATTTGCCATCTCCCGTCCCGTCCTCACGCCGCCCCCACCAAGCCGTGACGTCCCTCCTCGAAAAGTACAACATCGACCCGATGTCGATTGGTCGCATTGATGTCGGCACTGAGACCATCATTGACAAGTCAAAATCCACCAAGACTCACCTCATGGACTACTTCGCCGAGGCTGGCAACACCGACGTCGAGGGCGTTGACTCCAAGAACGCCTGCTACGGCTCCACCGCGGCTCTCTTCAACGCTGTCAACTGGGTCGAGTCCTCGTCTTGGGACGGCCGCAACGCGATTGTCGTGGGGGGCGACATTGCCATCTACGCGGAGGGCAGTGGGCGGCCGACTGGCGGTGCCGGCGCTGTCGCGATGCTCATCGGGCCCAACGCACCCCTCGCGCTCGAACGTGAGTCTCTTCCCACACGCACCCTTTTTGCACCCGTCATATTTTTTCCTTCATCCCACCTCCCCACTTTCTTGCGCGCTTCCGTACTACGCGGCTTGTGCTTCTCTGGACCGAGATCAGGCCTGCCGATCTACCAACCCTGACCCTGAGCTCGTGGCGCACACGAGCCCGAGTAAACGTAAACCCATTTCGCTGACACGCGGCTCCGCTCTGCTTCCAGCGATCCACGGCACGTACATGGCGAACACGTACGACTTCTACAAGCCCAAGCTGGACTCGGAGTACCCCGAGGTCGACGGCCCGCTCTCCATCTCGGCGTACATCTCGGCGATCGACGCGTCCTACGGCGCGTACCGCGCCAAGCACGCGAAGGCGAAGAAGGCGCAGGGCCAGGCGGGCCCCGCGTTCTCGCTCACCGACGTCGACTTCCCCGTCTTCCACTCACCGTACGGCAAGATGGTGCAGAAGGCGCACGCGCGCCTCGTCTACAACGACTTCCTCGCGAACCCGGACGCGCCACGCTATGCGCAGGTGCCCGAGCGCGCGGCGTGGCTCGCGCAGCCGTACAAAGCGTCCCTGACGGACAAAACGCTCGAGAAGACGTTCATCGGCGTCGCGAAGGCCGAGTTCGAGGGCACAGTCGAGAAGGGCATGCGCTGCGCGCGCCGCTGCGGGAACATGTACACTGCGTCGCTGTACGGGGGCCTCGCGAGCCTGCTATCGAGCGTCGAGCCCGCGGAGATGCACGGGAAGCGCATCTCGATGTTCGCGTTCGGGTCCGGGCTCGCGAGCTCGTTCTTCACGATCAAGGTCAAGGGCGACACGACGGAGATCAAGGAGAAGCTCGACCTCGTCAGGCGGCTCGAGAGCATGAACGTCGTGCCGTGCCAGCAGTACGTTGACGCGCTCGCTGTGAGTTTTTTTTCTTGCGCTTCCTTGGATTTTTGGACGTGCCGCTTATGACGCGGGACTCTAGCTGCGGGAGAAGAACCACAACGCGGGCTCGTACGTCCCCGAGGGCTCGGTCGACAACATCTGGCCTGGGGGATACTACCTCGAGAGCATCGACAGCAAGTACCGCCGCAAGTACGTCCGCGCGCCCAAAGCATGAGCGTGTCACGCAGACCCGCGTTTCCCTCTTTTCGTTGTCTGTTGTCGTCTCTTCGCTTTCGCATCTACTACACTTGCATGCGCATATACACCTAATCATACCAGTCCCACATACCACATCAAGGTTATGGTCATTTTTACTTACGTTCACGTTCACGCTCATGCTCTGCGCTTTGCATGGATGGAGATCTGGTTTAGAGTTGGTTCCGTCGATGATGCTTTGAGATGGCATGTATGACTACTATTACACTTAGCAATGCAACTACTAGACGAGCCAGAATGCCTTCATCGATATTGTGCATGTGAAAACACAAGTAGAGAACTGAATTTCCAGGATGGGAGACAGACCCTCGTCGCCCTGCAGCTCCCTCACCGCGGCAGCACGACGTCGCGCGCGGCCTGCGCACACGCCTCGTGGTACTCCAGCAGGCGGTGGTACGCGAGCGCGGGGCACGCCCCGGAGTCCATGCCGCGCGCATAAACCCCCGCGACGCAGCCGTCCAGGGCGCGCCGCTCGGCGAACCGGGTCAGGCTCTCTTGCCCGTGCGCGATCGCGACGAAGTACGCTTGGAGCGGCTCGGCGAGCGCTGCGCGTTCCCAGTGCTCTTTCGCGGCGTCCGCGACGTGGGGCATGTCGAGCCGCTGCGCCGCGATGAGCGTCGAGGAGAGCAGGCGGAGGTTGGACGGGAGTTGGAGGGTGCTTGTATAGCCGGTGTAGGAGAAGGCGAGCAAGGTTGACAGCGTCGCGGAATCGACGTTCGTCTCGAGCACGGGCAGCGATGGCTCCGAGTCACGGTCCGAATGCGCGACGGACGCGGACGTAGCGGACACGCTGCTCGTAGACGGGCTTCCACCGACCAATGCGCGGATGCGATCTCTGAGCGTCGGGAAATGCGCCGAGAGAAAGACCATGTACGCGTCGTACTGTGCCCCGTCTGAGCATTGTATTTGTATTTCCAGGTCCGGCGGCGGGAAGCGAGTGATCACTTCATCCAGCGACGGCGGCGAATAGGCAGATCCTGAAGGAGGGTCATCTGTGGATACGTGCATGAGATTTGCAGTTGACCGTTCCTTTTCCGTCCGAATATAATCCAGGAGGCGATAGTAGTCCCTAGCCGAAGCACCGCCTATCGTGTCCATGCCGTACTTGCGCAGCATCAGCTTCAGGAACGTGAGGGAGTAAAGGGTGCGAGTTTGAAGGCGAGGAAGATCCGAGCTCCGCGATACTGAGCAGCGGAACTCTGTGGATGGGATAGCAGAGGCGCAATAAGTTCTCGAGCGTCCTAGAGTCCTCCGAGACGTTTATGATCGGACGAATGGCTGAGGAGGAAGGTGGTTGTAGCAGGGTGAACATGCCTGCAAAAGTCAGAGAAGCTTGGGAGAGGATCGGCTGTGGACATGGAAGTCGGTGAGGCCCGAGGTGCGAATAGTGATGTCTGCGGAGAGCTGGTCGAACGGGGAAGGGGCAACCGTAGGAGTCGATGCAAGCAAAGGAAGACATGATGGGGCTGTTGAATGATTAAGTCGTTGAATAGAAGACTGTGGGGACGAGGAACTTATGTAGCAGGCAGGACGCCTACCGCAGCGCAGCTCGTAGTGGGCGATCAGGAAGTTTCTTGCGTCTCCACGGCTTCCTTCTCGAAGTTCGACCTTCTGACCGTGATGCCTGTGAATCTCTCAAGCTTGGGCATCATAGGGCCTACGCTAACCCACGAGAGAAAGCTTGAAGAGGAAATTCTAGCCGTTGATTTGGGATACACCTTTCGGCCCCCGTAGTGCGTACCAGTCCTAGATTTTTATCCGTCCGTTACAACTTGACGTCCCCCACGGGAGCCCCTGCTCCACCTTCACCTTCGCCGAAAACCTCTTCAAATGCGTGTCCTAGTTCCGAGAGCATGTCCTCGGTTACCATACCTTTAACTCACATCAGATCGGGGTTCAACGACAAAGATCCAAAAAGAATGCAACGTACTCCTTCCTTTCTTGGTATACGTCAGTCGCGAAGCGGTCCTCGTCAGCAGAGATCCGCCAACGGCGGCCAAGAGGGGTACTCTCGAAGGCGGGATAGACCCATCCCTGGGAGCAGAATAAGCTCTTCAAAATATCTGCGTTAGGGCATTACCGAAAGGCGACACGCACCCGAATGCCCCCGTCTCGTAGCACTTGCCCCAGGCCATAAACGTTCCCACCGCGCCGCTCAAGATGTCGCCCTGGCCGCCACATCGCTTCAAGCCACCCGGGATGTCTACAGTAATCAGTTCCTCGGCGCTTTCGCCCTCGTCGATCTGGTTCAGCGCCGCCTGCTCCTTGGTCGCCTTGCCCGTGTTAGTGCAAATCCTGTCGACGTTCCCTTTCTCAAGGACTGTCACGCCGCCCAGCGCCAGAGAAATGCGCATGGCCTGCTCTTCCGGGGGAGTTTCTGGATCAATATCCTGCGCGAGAAGGATCCAATGAGCCATGCATCTGCATTAAAGCTTGGGAGGAGATGGTAAACAGCAGGAGAAAGGGAGAAGGCGGTGATAACAATCGAAATGGTGGTACTCACGACAAGCTCGCTAAGCCGCTGGAACTCCACAACGTTCGGCGTAAGGACAGCGCGCCGGTAGCCCTTGATGACTGTCACGTCCTGGCCAACCATGTACAGCCCATCCGCATCGATAACAACATACATGCCCCGCTCCTTCGCGATGGTCAGGGCGAGCTTGGCGAAGGAGAGCATGTAGTCTTCACGGCCGAGCCCGGGGCCGATAACGAGTACATGTAGACGTGAGAGGAGGCCTGAAAGTGTCTCCTTAATCGAGTCCACGGACCTGATATGAGGCAGATTTTGGAAGTTTAGTAATCGGTGCTGGACATAGGGGAGGTCTGAAGAGGACACATACGCTTCTTCACGGAGAACAGGGTGGACAATGAGGTCAGGCGAGAAGGACTTGATTGCCCCGGCCGCTGTAGGAGAGCAAATCACGTGAGAGAGGTCTGCTCCCTGGATTAATTTCAGCGCGTCGGACGTGGAACCGTAGCCGAGAGTGACTTACATATCGGAGCGCAGCCATGGAGGCAAAGAAGGGTGCGCCGGTGTAACTGCAGCCCTTTCAGTTGGCTGATGCGCAAGCGAGGCAAGGAGCATACTCCAGAGCACCCCCAAGCACACCGACGCGACCTGACTGGCCCTTGTGCAAGGTGCCATTGAGTGGAGGGATGATCGCTTTGATCTGGTTAAAGATGTGCTTTCGAACGGACATCCTTGCTGTGTTTCTGGTCGAGGTGAGGAGACGGTTACTGCGAGGGCGAAGCTAGCACCACTAGCGACTGAGAGCAAGAGGGAGACAATCTTTGTGTGTGCCGAAGTATGGGGCCCTTGTCGGCGTCGTCGTCGTCGTCGTCGTCAACAGGCAACCTTGACTGCGCCCAAACTCCTTACCGCTCGTTGACATCATCCATGTACGGGCGCTTCAAAGATTCGCCAACACGCCTGCTCTGCTACTTACAAAGGAGCTTTCTTGTACGTGTCAATTAAACAAGACCTAAATTCTCAGAAGCAACTTGTGCCTTGCTCGAGAAGGTTGTGTCAAGAAAAGGGTCCAACGCAAGACTGCTGCTGCTACGCTGCGTCTCGAACCTTGTTCTGGATGGGACGCTCATCCGCTCCGCCATGTGGTAAGTCCCAACCTCCAGCGAGACCCTGATGTACAGCACTAGCAGATCGCTCGTGCCATGCTCTTTCTCGACGTCAGCACTCGGCAAGCACATCCTTTTTTCTGTTTCTTGGTTCGCGATCGAAGAAAGGCGTGAGAAAGAATTGTTTCATTGAAGTGCTAACAGTGGAATCCGGACGCTCAGCGGCACTCACGCCACTTCGTCAACTTCAGCACCCATCATCGAGCTGCGGCACACTACTCTCTCGTCACCTTCTCCCCACCGTTATGTCGACCACAACTAATCCGACGGCGATGGTTGCTCCCTCTCCTTTCAATCAAGATAGTGCAGATATCATCCTTCGCACTTCCGATCATGTTCATTACCACGTACATAGCGTTATCCTGTCTCAAGCGTCCCCCATTTCCGCGACATGTTTTCCCTTCCCCAACCTGGAAAAACATCGCCCTCCAAGGCTCCTTCCTCCAATGAGTCTGAGAAACCCATCGTCGACATCTCAGAGCTCAGTGCCACCCTCCGTACGCTCCTTGTCATAATCTATTCTGTCCCCAAACCCCTACCTGCCACTTTTTCCATCATCGAGGCCGCCCTGATCGCAGCACGGAAATACGAACTAGAGCTACCCATACAAGCACTCAAGAACGACCTACGTGCCCTTGTTCCAACCAATGTGTTTAGGCACGATACGCTGCAAGTGTGGGCCATCGCGTGCCGCTTGCGCCTCGAAGACGTCGCACAATTCGCTACCACCGTCCTTACCTTCTTCGAGTTTGACAAACTTGGGAACGGTGCCGATGGAGCACTGCGGGGAGTTTCTGCGGGAGACTACTTTCGTCTCAGGGCGTGCGGCCGTGAAAAGCTCACTTTCTCAGGGGCACTCACGGTGTTCAGGTTTGCCGAGCCCCTGAAGGCAGCTACAAACATCCCCGAACTTGACAATGCTGCCAATGCAGCATTTCGTACGGTGCCGTATTCGGATGTCCTTGTGCGCTCTTCTAACGGAGGTAAAGCTCCTGCGCATCGCTGCGTACTCGCCATGGCCTCGCCATTTTTGCGGGATAAACTCCTCTCAAAGGTCCCCGGCACATCCCCCACCACCAATCAGGGACCGTTATATATTTTCGGGCAGTCTCAATCGGCGACAAGCTCTCTTACGGTCCTACAGCTCGACGAGCCAAGTGAGATCCTTTGGCCCTTGCTCGACACCTGTTGTTACCCCCACCTACCTCGACCGGAGCCACATGTGGCCTACAAACCCCCATCGTTCATCACGCTCGCTCGCATAGTAGTGGCGGCAGAGAAGTACGAGATGACATATGGCCTCAGCAAACTTCGTTCTCGATGGAACATGCTGGCCCGAAGCAACTCCTTGGATGCATATCTCGCCGCAGCAGAAGCGGGCCAGAACACCCTCGCCAGGGACGCCGCAAGGCTAGTACTCAACAAACCCAGCGCGATCTGCACCCAGTACAGCGCCGAGTTGGAGAACGTGCCCGCACAAGCGTATCATCGCCTGCTCGTCTACTACACCAAGTGCCATGGCGCCCTCCAGTTGGAGCTCAGTCTCGTGAAGGCTCGGTTTCCGGATGCGAGTCTGAAACCGACGGTGAGGGGAGCCAAGGAAGAACAGCAGTGGGCGCTGCACTCCTTCCTCCACAAAATCGCAGACTCCACCACGAGTGGCGCGGACGACATCGTCTCTGCCACTCGCACGCTACTGCCTGAGTACATTCAATGGCGTGGTACCGAGGCGTCGCTGTCTTCCGAGTCGCGTCAGGAGGCGAAGAACTTGCAGAGCCTCTCACAAGGCTTGCCGACAAGGCTGGAGAATGCGATCAAAAAGGTAAGGTCCCGTGGGCGATTATGATGCATAGGGCACCCGACTAACCGCGCGGTAAAACCAGGTGGAACTCAACTTGTAACGCCAGGGGCAAATTTGGTTAATTTCTGGAAGAGAGGCTCCGTTTACACCTTGTCTGTCAATGTAGCATCAGTGTAGGTTTTTGGATAAGTAGCTGTACGATAGTGCCAGGTTTCAAAGTGCCCATTTATGGATTACTCGCCAGTCTTGACGCATCGCGTTGCATTGTACCTATATAAACTGGATGAAGTTAGTACATCGATATGAATTTCACAGATCACAAAATCGACGTACGGATATCCGTGACGCGTTGATGAAATCCAGTCGTGTCCATCCATATATAATCCGATCGATGTTTCGTTAGGAATACGGATATCGATTAGAGTCCCTCAAGCCGCGTTTCGGTTGCTAGGTTATCAGAAAAAGGAGCGCAATGGGTAATAGACTACAGAATAGTGTAAAGGATTACCCGCTAATGCAACGGGGACAAAGGGACAAAAGGATGGCAATGCGCGCTCATGTGACCTTTTATCCCTCCGACGCGTCTGCAAGCGCGCAGATATCTGCTCCTTACTTTCCAACCACGCTTCCACCACACATCGTCGACTCTTTATCATCCGCCTTGCATCTGCTATTATTAAGACCCCCAAAAGCTTCAATTCAGGATGGAAAGGAACACTTACACTGGTACGTCAAGTTCAATGCGGACGAAACCACCCAACCTGGCCCAGCCTGACGCGGTCCCGCTGCAGTGGCTGTCTCATGCACTGTCACGAACGACATCCAACGGCTTGCGTCAAGCACGGGCGGTGGATGGAGAGAATACGACGCGCATTCCTGGCAGGCAACGCCTCCGGTGAGTACGCATACCCTGGAATGGTTCGTCGCGAGCTCAACTCACCCAACCACCGGCACGCGCCAGCATCCCTCGCCCATCGACCGAGAGACGATCGAGGCCCACTTCCAACGCGTCCTCGCAAGGTTCAAGAGAGTCGAAGAACGCCGCGAGTTTCGTTCGACGTCGCCGAATTGTTGGTGCAGGCCAACCACCCCGTCGCCGTGGGCGACCAAGGCTGCCGCCGCTCCTACGGAATCCCGGGCGTTATGGCTGCTTAACAACTGTCAGTTGTCGCGTCAGATCGAGCTGGGGATGATCGAAGCTGCTCGCATTCGAGAGGAGGCCAATGTTCCGCCTGGTGGTTGGAACATCCCCACTACAACTGCTCGATATCAATGTCAGCAGTCGCAGCCCATCGATTGGCCGGCCCCCCCTCCTCCCCCACGACCATATTCGCCTAGCACCACATCGTGGTTGGAGCCGTCGCCATTCGAGTTGATGTCGCATGCCGCGGTCACCGAGACTGAGCGGAGGGCCGAGGGCATCCCAATTCGTGTCTCCCGCACAGCCAGGCGCCGCATAGATCAGCCAAGGTATTCATACGTGCCAATCCCCGAGGCCGTCCAGATGGATGCCTTCCTCCAGGCATCGCACCGTCCTACACCGTCGCAATCCTATCCATGGGGTGGGGCCACTACGTCAGCGCATGCTATCCACGAGGAGAACAGTGTCGCAATAACGACGCCCACCGGAGTTTCGCTCCCACCTGCGGCCTCGCGAGTTGACTGGTGCCCGGCGTGGCCATCAACGTTGGACATTCCGAACAACGCGACGTGGCAGTTCGGGGGTGAAGAGCGCGTACGCACAACGTTCGAACATACAGAGACGCCTTCAGACGGTGGTGCTACGTGCGGCGGACGCAGTCCAGTGTCGAGGGGTCCTCATACGCCGGAGGAGATCATGCCCTGGGCCGAACGCCGCGTTGATTTCGGTTGCGGTACGTGGGTCATCCGCGGGCCGTCTGACGTGGGCATCCGGCCGCGTCCTGCACCACCCGTCATTTCCGCACCGTCGTACCATCACGGTGCTGGTTCGATGCGCCATGATGAAGGCCCGCGCCAGCCGGCCTGGGACTGCATCCAGCAAGAAGACGAGCAGGCCCGGCTGCATCGGAAGGCGGCCGCATTCCGGCAGGTCCTGATGGACAATGGCTTATGGGAGATTCTGGAGAGGCGGTAGAAGCGCGAGAGCCAACCTGAGAACTGTACGTGCATGCCATGGTTGTGTCTTGCGACATTGCACTGACGTGTCAATACTTCCTTTCGCTCGCACAACGCTGTCGGACGCTCACGCCTTGGAATTATAGCGCACTGCTGCAGCCTCATTTTTACTTGAAGGCTCGGCGGTATATCGCAACGGTACCCGCCCCCCTAGTCGGCTCTGGGAGCCACTAGCAAATGACGGATAACTCACGGGGGAAGACTCGTAGCGCACCTTGTTTCTTCGAATGTTTCGAGCTCTCAATCTCTGCCTCGCTGCCCGCGAATTCGCGGCGACACTACCTATAGATGCTCCTAAAATTTGGTATTCGAACACTGAAGTTCGCTGTAATCAGTAACTCATGACAAAGACGCTGGACTTTGACCGCGTGGACTCACTTTCTGTATGACGCACCTGTAACAAGATACGATACCGGCATGTTTGTTAGATTCTGTTACAAATAACGCTGTTGCTCTCGATCAAGGGGCTGCCTGTAGGGGACGAGAAGGACAAGGAATACTGCTGAGAACGAGCGTCGGGCACCGTGACCGCCAGGGACCGCCAGGCAGGAGGACAAAGACAAGAAGTGCCTAACATCGGCTGGAGTGACCTGCAGGTCACGCGTGACGTCACGCGTTTTCCTTTGTCGCAGAGCTCACCCTCGGCCGGCGGGTGGCCACAGCGTGTGTCTCCTGGACCGTACTAGCTCTGACTGTCTCGCTGACGCGACCTCCTTTTGTCCTCCCCCCACGACATATTTTGCTCTGAGAATTATTATGGACTTTGAAGGGGACAGACCTTGGATATCCTCAGGTTCGTTTGTGACTGTCCACCACCTCTGCACGTCTCAGACCTACATCACGCAGACGAGGACGCGGAGGGCTCGGACGAGTACGAAACCACATCCGAGTCCTGCTCTGGGGAAGATGGCTATGAGGATGGCTATCCTCCTGGGTGGTCCAGTCGCGGATTGGTTGACCGCGGCGAGGGTCCTAGCACGCTCCGGCCATTTGAAGCGGACGCCGAGGCAGAAGACGCGCGAGTCGAGGCAGCGATCGAGGGCGACTTTGACCGGCTGATACAAAACATACGCGGCGCAGACGATGGCGAGAGTGCTGGGATGCTGAGTAGGATGTGGGACATCAATCTCGAAGAGCGCGAGGCTGAATTCAGAGACGATCTCCGCATGGCGTCTGGAGTAGGCAGGTCAAAGAAGAAGGTGCGCCTTCCCGAATTGCACTTATACTGGCGTGACGGACCCAGTAATTTTTATGTATCTGCGCATGTAGCGTGGGCGAAGACACGGCCCCGTTCTTTCGCAGCAGGTTCGCGCTCTCATTGGTGAAGGCAACCAAGCCTATGTCGACGCCAATATCCCCGAGACTATCCGGATCATGCAAGAGGTCATACGCATTGAACCCCGCGCCGCGCCAGCGTGGAGCGTCCTCGCTCAGTGCTATGACGACATGGGCGAGACGAAGAAGGCACTCCAGCTTAGGGTCATGGCAGCCCATCTGAACCATGACGCTGACGAGTGGGCAGACTTGGCAAGGCAGTCTAGGTGAGTTCTCAGAGCAACTACACTCGATGTATGCGGTGTAATGACGCCTTCACAGATCCCTCGAGTACTACCAACAAGCCCTTTATTGTTATGGTAAGATATACAGCCTCGACCCGACGAACGTAAGCGCGCTCTGGGACCGCGCCTCCTTAGCAAAGGAGATTAACGACCTGAAAACCGTGCGTTCCAGCCCCTACTCTCCTGATTTTCATTGCAATTCAACTGCCATATTGTCCTCCGCAGGCGCGTTCAACGATGCTGGCTATGCTCAAGCGCCTCCCGCATTCCCTCCCCGTGCTCGACGAGCTGCGGCCAATCCTCATTGAGCTCTCTGACCTCGCTCTCTGCGCCTCTCTCTTCCAGGGTGCGTTCGCGCACCACATGGCGGCCTTCCCCTCCGGGCGCGGCGTCGACCCCGAGAGTGGCACGGATGTCCCTGGGGGCGGGTTTGGGCTCATGCACCTCCTTGTCCTAGCGGACCTGTACAACACGCTAGGAGAGTATGCGAAGGCTGCGGAGACGATCAGGAAGGGATGCAGATGGCTGCAGGGGAGGGCGGCTCAGAAATTTTGGGACGCGTGCGAGGACGACAGGGAGTGGGACATGCCGCCTGAGAGCGGCGTGGGCATGGTGAGGGGTGGAGAGGGCGAGATGCCGCCGGGGTGTTATCCACTGGACGTGAATGCGAGGCATCGGCTGGCGATCGCGAGGATCAGAGGTGGGGATGTGGATGAGGGCAAGGTTCGTGGGCTTCCGGCGGCGCATATATGCCACGTTTGGTTGAATGCTGTGCTCATGTGTAGCACACAGATGCACGCGAAGATCATTCTTGCGCAAGACGTTGCAGAGTATGCCCCGCTTTTCTCGGAGATTGCGGATGCGTACTTTGAACGGGAGATGTACTCAGAAGCTGGGCACATCTATGAGATGCTTGGAGGTGATGCAGGGGTATGCATTGTGGAAAGTTGCTTAGAACGACGACACTGCACTAATGACTACTTCAGACCAGCAGCATGCACGTGCTCCTTCAAGCTGGGGTCTGTCGGCGCATGGTCGGAGACTTCAAGGAGGCTGCAGAGGTGTACGAACACGGTGTGTGCCTTCGTTCCTCGTGCCTAGTTCAGGATATGGCGCTTACAGATGCTTGCAGTAATTCAGGCCGATCCATCAAATAACGGCGCCAAGATGAAGCTAGCAGAGATCTTCGAAATCCTGAACGAACCGCGCAAAGCACTCGAGTTGGTTATGCAAGGTAATCACGGAAGTTGGTGCCTGTTGATGTTGTATGTTTACTCTTTTTTCCCCTCGACAGTCATCGATTCTCGCAAACGTAGAGCAGGGCAGCGTGAAGGCACGTTCGACCCCTCCGACCCCTCGTCTGCGTCCCTCTTCGAAGAGGGTAGGGTCCGCGGCGCCTTAGCGAAGGGTAAGGGCACCGCTGCCAAGTCCGCGAACAAGCTCTCTCCGACGCAGCTGCGTGAACTCGAGGCACAGAAAGAGCGCGAGGTACAGCAGAGCTGGCACCGTGTGCAGGATCTCTGGCCGCGCATGCTCGCGAACGAGGACGAGGCGACAAGGGAGTGGCTCGTTGAGGCGGAAAAGCTCGTTGAGAGCTTTAGGGAGACGAGGGCACTGTTCTTGACGAGTCGACATCGTGGGTTTAGGGGCATGTTCCCGAGAAGCTCGAGAAAGCAGACGGCAGAGGCGAGCGAAGACAGCATGGCGTCGCGTTTGCAGCTTGAACTAGGTGCGGCCAGTTTGACGCTTCAGGTTGTTCTCGCTGCGAGAGGAGAGGGACTAATGCTGAACTGCCAGGTCGAGATACGCTCACGAGGAAGGCTGCGAAATCTGAGAACGTGAACAACTTCCGAGCGATTTCGTTCGAGGACTGGTTGCGTTTGTTCATGCACGTTGAGTTCATCCATTTTCGCTTGACCAGCTACCTTTTCTGAGCCCACAAGTGCCTGTAGTATGCTTTCCTGCTCACTCGTCGAGGGCAGTATGATCTGGGTGACGAGGTCCTCCGCCATCTACTGTTCTCTAACGCATTCCAGACGAGATCGTCTCAGGATTCCATCCGTCTCGGTATCATCAGTGCGCGTTTACCCATGGTCTCGCCTTCCGCGTTCTGAAGCTAACTTTTGCGTAGCCTGCGCGATTCACGCCGACCAATTGCAGACAGTCGTGGAGCAGGCGCGCAAGCTAATCAACGGCCATCAGTTCAACAACGAACCGATCCGGGTCCTCATATCCTCCCTCGGTGGCGGTCTCCGCGCCACGGACGCGTTCCTCGCCTCCACGCTCTCGAAGCACCTGCTTCGCGAAACTCGGCTCGCGGATGCCGCAGTGAACAACCCGGATGCGCTCCGGTTCAATACCTCGCAACGCCGGTACGGTCTTCCGGGCTCGGTGAAGGCGGATCCGGACGACGCGCCGGAGGAGGACGAGGACGTCGAGTCGTCGGCGGTTGCGGAGTTGGAGAAGTCGAAGCTGCCGACCAAGCCGAACCCGCTGAACGTCGCAGTGTATGGGCAGATCTTGTTGGCCGCGAGGAGTTATCAGAGCGCACTGTGTGAGTGCCTCCGCCCTCGAGCCATGTCATTTAGGTTGCGGCTGACGTTTCGCAGTCTACCTCTTGCAGGCGTACGACTATGCGCCAGAGGATCCGTTGGTATCCCTGTCTTTGGCGATTGCGTCGGTAGGGCGCGCGATGCAGCGACAGTCGGATAACAGGCATCACCTTATTACTCAGGTCAGTCCCAAGGAATGAGCGTCCGTCCGTTGCTGACTGCGAGGCGTATCCAGGGGATGGCGTTCCTGACGAAATATCGCGAGCTGCGGGGTGAGACGGCAGAAGGCCTTGACGAAGTGGAGTATAACTTCGGACGTGTTTTCCAACAATTGGGTAAGACCCATCATGTTCTCAACGGAGCACCGTCTTATGCGATGCTCAGGTCTGCATTCGCTAGCTATGCGGCATTATGAACGTGTCTTGCAGGCTGCGGAAGCCAAGTTGATGGTCAGTGATGTGAGTTCCACTCGTAGTCTGCTCGTCCACGACGTGTCTGATCACCACCTGCTTCAGGACGTCGGTCTGGCCCGAGAAGCAGCCTATAATTTGTCTCTCATCTACGTCACGACGGGAGCTACGCCACTCGCACAGGCCTTGTACCGTCGGTGGCTGTCTCTCTAACTTTGCTGGACTGCGTTTGCGCTGTCCTTCCGGCACTAGCGACGAATCACCCGTACAGAGCCATCTTGGTCCTCATCGATCCGTCTGATCACCACGCAGCCGCATTCAGACAATTGTTTTGTACTTTCGGGCCATTTCTTGTCCAAAGCGCTGGGCGTCAATTGCATTCGTCCATTGTTCCTCTGCCCACCTGCTGTCATCCGCTTTGCCTCCTGGAAGCCCCCTCCCGCTTTGCTCCTGCTAGCCAACCACCCAAACCATGGAACCAGGGAGTACTAGTGCGCACAATGTGCCGCTACTCGAAGCAAAGCATTGTGGCTTCATCTGTTGAGCCACTGGAGATGTATTGAATACAAAATGACTGCAGCCTCAGACCGTCGATCCTCACACAACCCTTTCCACATCTACACCCAATCATGGCGTCTCCATGGCAGCTTTTTACCCCCGCTCAACCCACCGGCAACGTTCAGGACCCAGTTTACGCTCCCGATCTGGCAGTCCGCCTTATCTGCCCGTATTGCCGACAAGATCCCCCCGATATCGTCGAATTGTACCACAGTGGGGACCTTGTTTGTAGTTCCTGTGGCCTGGTGCTCGACAACAGAGTCATCGATGACGGGAGCAACTTGCGGGTGAGTGTCCTCTACTCACGGAAGTCATGTATATCGTCATCTAACCCCTTGACGCAGAATTTTTCCGACCAAGGCCGCGAAGATTATGCCTGGAATTGCAACCGCCTCGCCGAAGTGGAATTGCCGCCCCCCGTAGCACGAGACGACTTGCACACTGAACGTTCCCCTGAGAAGAAGCTTACGACGACGTGCTCGCACGTCGTGCCCCCCATGGTGGCCGTTACCATCGCGAGGCAACTGTACGAGCGCGTCGAGCAAGCGGGCCTCCTCCCCCAGCGTCACCGCAAGCATCTAGCCCGCCGAGCGATGCGAGCCGCTTGCCTCCTAGTCGGATGCAGGCTCGCGCACGCACCGCGCACGTTCGTCGAAATCTCCAGGCAGTCAAACGTCGACATGAATGACTTGAAGAGGGCGTACAAGGTGCTGAGGGACGTGTTTAACGTCAAGTCGGGCGGGGCTCGCGCCCCGGACGACGCCACAGACGCCAGCGGTACGGACCCAGAGGGCCTCCTCGTGCGGTTCTGCAGCAATCTCGGCATCACGTGCGATATGGTCCCCGTCTGCCGGCATGTGCTGAAGAAGATGCTGGAGCTAGTAGAGATCGGGAACACGAGGAGGATGATGACGGTGGTGGGGAGCGCGATCTACTTTACAGGCCACCTGCTTGGGCGACCGGCCAGTCTTGACGAAGTTGCTAGCGTTGCTTGCTTAAAGGGCGCTGCGATGGTCACACTTTACGCGATGCTTTACCGAACCAAGGAAACCGTAGTGCCGCAGGAGTGGATCGAAGACGGTCGAGCTAGGCTGGAGTGGCTACCCCGTCCTAGCCAGGTCGAGAAATTCGCCCAGCCACATTCATGATACCATATGTATGAACTCAAATATGCTTATATGCCATTTTATGCAACTATGAATATCGATTTTTCACAAATATCGACCGCAGTGCCGGAATCCTCCAGTGTAAGAGTCAAAAGGGCCTAACCGGGAATTGAACCCAGGACCTCGCGCAGGCAGAACCCGAAGCGCGAATCATACGACTAGACCATTAGGCCAATGACGGCCGACGTGTTCGATGATTCAGTAGGAGACAAGATCGATGTGATGTGGAATGTTGAAAACGACACGACGTCGCGACGTAAGGCCTGGTTGGCATTCTCCTTCTCCAGCTCAACGGTAAGACTTTATTCATATTCATCAGATTGAGAATTTAACTAATGGGTGTTCATAGTTGTGGGATAAGAAATGCGAGGATACGGTGAGTTATGATAGTAGTACAAATGAGAAACAGACCAGCGATAATCGAACATAACAGTTGAAAGCACGGTATTGGGATTCAGCGACGGAGCCCGAGAGCAAGGGAAGGAAGAGCGACAAATTCGCGTCAGCGTATGGAGGGTTGAAGCCGCTAGTGCTGCCAACAGCGAACAAACTGTACGTGTCACGTCTCAGCGTGCTGGTCCTTCGGAGCTGCTAGAATAGCGGCTGACGCACCTCTGTTCAGTGAGTCTACCAGCAGCTAGCTTGTCGCTTGTACGGCTTGAGAGCTCCTTGAGCTCACTGATGTGCGCCGACGAGGTCCAGGTTCGGCAGCGTGTTGTCGCGTATCGCAGCGAAGAACTTCTCCCAACTGAAGGATGCCTCGGCGGTGGGATCGGCCGGTGAGTCGGTGAGATAAGTGTGGCCCTGGATCCCGTATGTCGCGTCGCCCCACAGCTGTTCAACGTCGGTCGCGTCGTCGATGGGACCGCAGTGCCGGGGCGAGATGAGAAGGACACCCCAGCTCGGGGACATGACGACGTCGCTACCGGTCTCTGACTTGGCTTCCTGGCCTTCATCCTTGTTAACTTCGGTGGTTGGGGACTCAAGCTTCTGCCCTGTGGTCGACATCAAGGGAGGGGATGGCAAGGCTGTATCCAGGGACGGGAGATCACGGTCCTGTGGCCGGACGAAACCACAATAGACACGGTGAGTGGGTAGACGACTGTAAACTGTGCCAGAAATGCTTACGGGCTGCTCGCAGCCTGATTGATTGTTCTGTATGTGCGTGCTGTGGCTCGTCGACTCGTTCGATGCGGCCACAGAGTTGCCCTTGAAGGGAGCGCAAGGGAACAAGGTACGGTTGGGAACGGACATTTGGACGCGTCGACAATGCTAAAAAGGCGATAGATGATAGATGTGCTCAAGGATGAGCTATATTCGCGGTTATGTGGTGGATAGAGAGGATGGAGGGGAGAGTCAAGGTGCGTGTTCGTGAGCAAGTCAACGTTCGTGATGAAGTTCGGATTTGCGCGCTTGGCTGCGTCCACGGGTGTGGTGACTGGACGCGTAGAGTCCTTTGTCACATGGGCCTGCTCTTTTTGGGGCCGGTCCAGGGTCGCCATGCACGTCAGCGTCGGTTTCCTTCTTTTTTGTTCCTTTGTCCATAATTTCGGCATATCCCGGCGACTGTCCGAGACGTTTGGTCCGAGAATGCCACTCGTCTTATTTCATCGCTCGAAGCAATGGCAACGAGATGTGCATGGAGCCCATTACAAAACCAGTCATATTTTTGTCTGAGGGAAGAGGGCTTATCTCACCTTCCCTGGACAGCCGGCGAGTAGAACGTCGGGTCCACAAGCAGTGGTAAACAAGAGTCGAACGTCCATTGGGACTATGCCATCCACAGAGCATGCTCTACAGTCAATTGTGAGGCACGCCGACATGACGCAGGTAATATCCGCAAGGAGAGGGTCTGTATTTCTCGATGTGCATCTGTCCCACTCTCAGATCTCCTTCAACCCTCATGACATAATCGTACACACGACCTCCCCTTCATCGCTATGTAGTCTACACGACAAGACGCTGATGCTATAATACATATGCGTGTACAGGATAGCGACGCCGAATATAGTACACGCACGAACTTGGATCGACATATACATCATAGTCAAGCGCGTATCAGCGACAAAGCAAATATTAACAGCGCGGGCAGAAATAAGCAGAAATCCGGATTAGGGGAGCACATATCGGAGAGCAATCAGCCAGGTTTCGTCTTCGCAATCTGCAGCACACATAGTCAGGCACTGCCCATGGTGAAGTCACTGCGCGGAACGTACCTTCAACGTCCTGACACCGAGCTCCATCCCTCCTCAACGACGCACATCCTAGCCGTCTACTACCCCATCGGCAAAACGCCCCTCAGCATCCAGTTCAGACGCTGTGCGACTGCAGCTCTCTCCCGGATCTCCTTCTCGAGCCTGCAGTCATACACATGCTCATCCTCCAACGAATCCTCCTCTTCTTCATCCTCCTCCTCCTCGTCAAGCTCTCCTTGGATCGACCCCAGTGCAAGATGCGATTCGGCGTCCTCCCTGCACTCCAGCAGCATCTGCGCAATGCACGCCGCGAGGTCCTCTTCAGCTTGCGCAGCAGCTGCGGCAGGCTCCAGCAGTCCGGCGCCGGCGTCCCCCACTTCCGCCTGTCCCTCTGCAGGCGTGTGCAGCGCAAGGCTGCCCCCCGAAGTCGAGGAGAAGGACGAGGGGCTGGTACCAGCCGTGTCGGAGTCGGAGAACGGGCGGAACTCCCCGCTCTCGGAGCCGGACCGGGAGGCGAGGGCCCCATCCACGCACGGGGGGCTAGCCGCGAGAATATACTTCCACCACGCGTAGCCGTCGTGCGCGAGCTCCAGAGGCAGCAGCAGTGGAGAGTCCTTCCTGTTGCAGGGGACGTGGTGTGCCAAACCAGGTGGGGATAGCGGCTCCGCCCAGACAGGAGAGACGCTGAGGTCGGGGGAAGGCAACGGGGAAGGTGGTGCCACGAACGGTGGCCAGGGGGGGGCGATTGTGGTGTTCGGGTCGGCCTCAACCACCTTGCGGTATGCGGCCCAGCTGCGGCGACGGTCGTTTTCGCGCACTGCAGCGTTGAGGATGGGGATCGGTGCCAGGATAGCCTGCGGTTGGAATATTTCATGGGTACTTTCGCGTTGTTTTTTGAGAGATGTTGGCACTTACCGGCTCGTCGCTGTAGAACCCATCATCCAACGCGTCCGATGTGCGCTCCTGCCAGTCCAGGATGGCCTCGAAGTTGCTCCAGTGCTTGACGGGAACTGGGGCTGCGATTTTGGGAGGCGATGTGCGGATCGGGCGCGGAAAGGTGTGGCGTATGTATTCCATGTTGGGTGGTTGACTGACTTCTGTGATGAAGTTCAGGTGCAATACGGAGAATGATGAGGGCAGTCGAAGGACTCCTATAGGAGACCCAAGGTGGGGGTCCTGAAGAAAAAGTGTCTGCGGTAGATGGGGGCGATGGATATGAGGGCAAGGGAAGGGCCACCGCAGTGGCACAGAAACTAGGTTCGGCCCTAAGCGCGTATTGGCGCCGAGGACGCGACTGGACGCGTGTTAAATGAAAACCAGGTATCACATGGGCTGTGCGGAGGGTGCGTTCGCACTGTTTACCATTCGTTGGGCTCTATGAGGCGGGTGATATGGTTCCGATAACTCACATGCTCAGAACTTCTAGATTCGCTGAGATCCACTCTCGCACCCATTCATCAAGTCGAATCGTCGGGCGAACGTGCCTCGACATATTGATATTCGGGATCGGAATGCATTCTTTGTCTGAGAACTACGATTCTTATATTCTCACAGTGAAGCAGCACCACCATTCATTTCTCCGTCCTTAACCACCTGGTCTCAGGCCTGCAGGGCGCGCTATGTGCACGCTCCTGGGCTGAGCTCAAGATCAAACTCCTTTCAGCACTGATGTGTCGATATGAGTTGTCGCTTTCCGTCGCATTGAACGGTGTGTGGCCGCATGGACGTTCGCGCGAGAACCACAAGGCCCGACACGAGGGGATTTAGCGCCGGCATTGTTGACATGAGGGTAACGCGTGACTCGGGCGTTTCCGCCCACAAGCTCGTATCCGCCTCCATCTCTGACCTCCACCCCTCCGAAACTACACGCTGAGTCCCTTTCAGACCATATCATCCCTTGGACCCTTGCTCATCCGATTCCGACTTCGACCATTCTCAGTCACGGCCTCGTCTGACTCCCTGGGGCAGTGTCCAACTTGCTGCTGACAATCAATGCGCAGGACTCCCCGGACCAGACCTCAGGCCTTAGGCCTCAGGCTAGGGCCTCCTGGGGGTAGTGGCGCTGAGAGAAGAGGCAAGTATGCTCGAGCCCTCTTCCTTCAGGGGATGTTAGCAAGGTGGAAGCGAGCAGGGGGTTTTCGCACTTTCATGACGAAAAAGTGTACCAGCACTCAATTCCATGAATATGAATCCGTCGTGAGTGCTCCAAGGCCTCCGAATATTCAAGGTACTCGGGATGACCGCCAATTATCGATGATAGCGTTCCATAAAACATCATCCGACGAGGGCCCACCGTCGATGTTCGAGGATGCTCGTCATTCTCCGAATATCTAGTAAAGGACTGTACCTCACCACCTTCGCTGTCCTTTTCTTATAAGTATCCCGAAATTTCAGTTCGCATGCGCATGTGTACTTATTCATTAGGCGAAACAGGAATACAGCAAGGAGCGTAACGGGGATCCGAACTCATAGCACGTATTTTCCCCAACTCAGATTGCAGGCGTTGTCTGACGCCAAAGCGGGAAAGGAGATTGTAGCGAGCGTAAGGAAGGAATTTGTCAGCTTTGTGGAAACTAAAATCGAACGTATTTAAAGGTGCGATATAACGGATGCGATGAGTCCCGCAAGTCGTCGACACTGATACAATACCAGCCGTAGGTCAGTCGATGTGCAGTGCCTTCGAAGGAAAAACGAAATGACGCTCACCTCAAATGCGTAGTCCGCGTGTTCTCAAACGCTGACGGTAGGCGTCGCCTCAGGGATGCTCGCCGAAACGTCCGTAGTAGGGACTGGCTCCGAGACCGACTCGGAGGTCGGTGCGGGAAACGGGGGGAGCGAGAACGATGGGAAGCCCCCGAAGGAGAAAGAGCCAGAGCCCGGGAACCCAGTAGGCAGGCCACTCGGGAACCCAGTGGGGATACCCGTAGGCAAACCACCCGGGAACCCAGTGGGGAACCCTTCGGATGGGAAGCCGCCGCCGGGGAACGCGGACAACCCCGGGAACCCGCCGGAGGGGAAGCCCGAGGGAAGCGCAAACGGCGCAGACTCGGTCGCGGGCAGGCCACCTTCGGAGGGGAATGGCAGCGAGCCGGGGAAGCCGGTCGGGAAGGCGAAGGACTCGCTGTCAGTACCGGTGGGGAGGCTGGGGAGGTTGCTGGGGAAGGCGAAGCTGAACGATTCGGCGGTGCCGGTGGGGATGGGGAAAGAGAATCCGGAGACGCCAGTGGGGATGGGGAAGGTTCCGTCAGCTTCCTCGTTGGGAACGGCGACTGGGAGCGCGGAGACCACCGCGATGGCAGAGATTGCAGCTATGAGGATGGAACGCATGTTTGCTGGGGTGTATGGGCGAGTTGTTAGTCGCTGGGGGAAGACGCGAGGGAGAGCACGTCGACTTACAGGCCTGCTGGACTATGACCTTGGTTGAAGGGAGGGAAGCCTATGCCTACTCCTTATATACGCATGGCGAACATGAAAGGAACTATATTCTGCGTTCTCGCAAGAGACAAGAACGAGTAATGGCGCGTTCTTAATTTATTGTGGCTGAAGCGATCGTCATGACTGCAGATCAAACGAAGCTAGGTTAGGACTAACTTACGTCTGAATCCTATCCAAACCATGCAGGGAAGAGATAAGCAGTCCCCCAGAAACCAGAACATAGAATTGAATGTTCTTCAATAGGGAATGCATTGATGCTTGAAACGAGTAAGCAAGCGACCGAGCTCATCGTACGAGGTGGAGAAGGCGACGACTTCCCCTTTAAAACTCGGACGACGACGCCCGCCTGATCGTGAATAAAACAGATGCTTGCAACGTTCGCCAAAAGTTGTACTGTAGTACATGTTTGGCGATGGATGGGATTGTGTTTAGCAGCACATCGTCCGCGAGGATGGCATTTCTTGGACCCCATCTAGACAAGATTTCGAAGAAATTCATCGAATGCTTGCCACACTCAGGCTGCTTACCTCGCTTAGACACGGCTCAATTCCAACGATCCTGTTTGGTGAGATTCGAAAGCCGTTGCTGGTACAGTGCATGCGCTCTCCACGTGAATCTGGGATCATTTGGCTCGAATACGCCCTCATCTGTCCTCGACCATTATTCAGCATTATATGTGAAACCCGGCGCATGAGAGCATTCGAAGTTCATTGGAAACAGCCCACACTAGTACGCATTTTGTAATCCCAACCAAGCCCGTGCCGGAACCCTGTGGCAGCAGCGACATTTGTGGACCGGGGAATGATATCCGACTGACAGCGACACCATGAATGCGGTGGATAAGCTGTCTATCAAGCGTATGAACGATATGGAACTACGGATATACACGGCATTCGATCGGAGAATGATTCAACGGGCTTTCAGCAGAGTCGATTATGGCACGCCGAAACTGAGTACAGGGTGGAGTATTTCGCCGGAAAACGCACCAGCGAATGTTGCCTGCAAGGTGAGAAATCTATGTATGACAATAGGGGTAGTCAAAGATGTCGCTTCGGCAGACGCTTCGGGCGGGGGGGCGGGGGGGGAGGGGCCGAAGCAT